>SNQJ01S0041532.1:207056-231383 GCA_010110895.2 Picea sitchensis | reverse complement strand
TGGTGATATCATCCCCAGATCATAGATATAAGACTGAAAGAAAACATATGTATAAGTGTAAAAGAAAACTACTCTAACATGCAATGCAGATGGTATAATACAAATAATGAAAATGCCTACTTACCTATACTTACCTGTTGGCTAGATGTTAGGCGTAGTCAAATGACCAATGAAACCAATCCAACAATGCCCCATAATACCTGCCTTTGTGCTTCATCATAATCCAAAACAGTGATAAGTTAAGCACAAAAATATCATGAGTTAGAGAATATATCATATCATTGAAAATCATAAAGTCTAACTCATGGAGGCGGGTGGGAGGGATAAAATCATGCCAAGTCAATCTATGAGGAAAGTACTCAATCCACTTCAGGAAGGGATCACGAAAATTCAAAGGTTCAGAGCATTGACTCAAAAGGTCTACAAACTGGCTACCTAGGATGTCCTCACACTCTGAAGCCAAGGAAGGGATTGACATGGATCTAGTAGATGACTGGAAAAATCTTAAGGGAAAGTCGAAAAACTAAGATAACATACTTAAACTTGTAGTATTCAACCAACCCTTGGAATCTATGGTTTTCCCCAAAGGAAACTAAAAATCAAAGACATATTCCCCAACTATACCTCTAGAGACACAACAAAGTAAAATAATCGGAGGTGGCTGGGGAGAGTAGTGGAAAGGTCCTTCTTTGAGAAACAAATGTCCTTACTCCTATCAAGACCTGAGCATAGTGGTGGTTGAAAAAAATATTCATGGAAAGGACCCATGTTCTCAGAGGAGTACTCATCAAAGTTCTCAAGGTATGACCGAAAATAATCAAGAACATACGGGACCAGGTCAACCTTGGGTGTTTGGAAAGCATCGGTAATCATATCGTTTCCTTGTTGCCACTGGTCAGAATCAAAAGTATCATGTTGTGATAACTGTGAAGGCAACACTTGGAAATGATTCTCAATTCCGTAAATGGGGTCCATATCATAACCAACTACATCCCATCTACGTCTCCCAACATGTATGAACTCATCAATGTTATTAACCATGTCATTATCTGTATCATAACATGCAGGTTTTGAAGCATTCAAAGACTCATTTATTTCCTCGTCATCTCCCACATCATAAAGTAGAGAAGTGTTAAAATTTAGGAGAGGAGAGTGACTTACCATGTTGGTTTCTTCTTGTGCAGGAGCTTTGAGGAATTGGGTGTTTCCAACATGCATCATTGTTTCATCCTTATCAATTTTTCCTTCGTCTTCAATTGTACAACAAGAAAAATATGCTTCATTCGAGGATTCCATTTATCCCTTACTCTCTGAATCATGGTACAAGGTATTATCACAATCCTGAAAAGGAAATAAACAAACCTCATTCTCTTTTCTTGTGCAGAAGAAATAGGCTCTTGGATGGCTTCATCAAAGAGAGGAGGGCATGTTGATATTTCATCATCTTCTTTGGGTTTTGGCTCCTCAGTTGTCTCTTCATAAATCCTTTGCTCTTGGAAAACTTCATCAAAAACTTTTCCCTTGGCATTTTGTTGGTCAAAAACTTGTTCCTCCTCTTCTTGGGATTCAACAGTCAAAGCTTCAAGGGAAACTAGTTTTTTCAAACTAATAATGTCTGAGGTATCTTCAGGGTCATTGATTTTCATCCCTAGAGAGGAAATGTGTTTTCTCTTGGACAAGGAGAGATTTACCTCGACTCACATGTCCATGTTATAAGCTTTTGTGAGTTTCTTTGGACCCTTTTTATCGAGGAGGAAGCTCAAATTCCCCAAAAGTGCATTGGTATAGAGATACACGAGGTACTTGTCTTTAGGACAATGGCTTCAAGGAATCTGGTATAGAAACATTTGAAACCTAACCCTGAAAGCCCTGACATTCTCATCCTCAGTTTGTCTTATGTATTCGAGTCCTTTAAGTAATAATTGGATATCGTCCAATTATTGGATTACTGAGAGGGGGGGGTGAATCAGTAGTAGAGCAATTTAATCCTTTTTAACCATATAATCCAATTGGTATATCAACGAAGCATTATAATCCAATAACTACAGAGTAAATAAACAATGAACAAATGAAAAAATATACACATACACAGTACACCAATGTTTTACGTGGAAACCCAAATTGGGAGAAAACCACAGAATGTTTTTTCTTATATGTCTTGAAGAATTACATTCATTAGAAGCACTGATGTGTGTTATATATGCACTAAAAACACAGTAAAAAACCTCAATTAAATTGTCAACCCGGGGTAAGTAAACTTAGAGTTGTAGAAAAATATATTTCGAAGGTAGAAGGGCTGGTAGGAGTCTAGTCTAACTAATGAAAGCATTATATAAGGATAATATACTCAAGCAAACCTATCTAATTATCAAACCCTACTAAGCAACTTGAAACTAGGTAACCTAAGTATTTCTGGGCCAAGGATCGATGGATAGTTCCTAAGAAAGCAAGTAAAACCCTATGTAAAGCAAACTAGTTTAACAATAAGAAAAAACAAACTACTAAGCATAATAAGAAAATGACAAAAGAAAACTTCTTTAACTTGCCAACCTACATTCAATGAGAAACTACCCTATGAAATCAAATAAATAAGCAAGTAAGCAAAAGCACCTATCTAACCTATTAAAGAAAATATACAAGTAAGCAAAGACACCTAGCTAACCTACTAAAGAAAAAAGACAAGTAAGCAAAGGCACCTAACTAACCTACTAAAGGAAAATACAAGTAAGAAAAGGCAACTAACTACTGCAAGTAAAACTTCTCATTGAACAACTATCTAGCCTAAGAGGCAAGTGAACTAAATGCCTAATGCAAAACTATTTCTAATGCGTGAAAGGAAATCTAAATGCTCAATGCAATGCATGAAAGTAAATCTATTCTATTGAAAGAAAGAAAGATTAACAACTAATTCTTAATCTATGATAAGAAAAATACCATTTAATCTATCAAAGCAAAGTCTATCTATCCTACAACAACAATAAAACTACTTTCTAAGCTATGAAAGAAAGAAACTATCATGCATTAATCAACAATATAAAGAAACTATTCTAATAAATTCAATTGCATTCTAGGCTAATGAAGCAAGTTCATACTACACTAAACTCAATAATTAACTATGAATTGAAATTGCAATCTAGGTCTAAGAAATAAATTGCATGAAGTAAACTAAACTAGTTCTATTTAATAATTCAAATTTGCAAAAAGAGAAATGCTTATAAACAAAAATTAATAATATTCTAGCATATGACAAGTAATGAAATGGGGAAACTAACCAGAAACTAAAAAAGAAAAACTAAGCAACAATTAAATAAGCAATCTAAAAATAAAAACTAACACTAACACTACCCATCCATCGAAACCCTGTCAAAGAAAGCATGCATTACAACTCTGTTTTTAAAATTTTGTTTTAAACTCTAACTAATCTATTTCATCATACATAAATTCTAGTCTATTATTTAATCACACAGGGGTTAGTGGCTTAAGCTTAANCCATCCATCGAAACCCTGTCAAAGAAAGCATGCATTACAACTCTGTTTTTAAAATTTTGTTTTAAACTCTAACTAATCTATTTCATCATACATAAATTCTAGTCTATTATTTAATCACACAGGGGTTAGTGGCTTAAGCTTAATCTTATCTATACTAACTAAGAACTCATTTCATACTAGCAAAACTCCTTCATATTAACCTGCAAAAGGAAACTAACACAATTAAACTATAACAACAATTTATACAATGAGAAAACGAAATGACAATTCATGTACAAGAAAAGAAATAAAAATATATCTATGCTATTTAATTCACAAGTAAATACATAGGATGGTTACCCATACTACTGGTGGGCTCCCCAGTAGTCGTGGTTACTCTTCAAAGGCACACCACGAACTTCAGCACAATGATTTCACCATTAAATCTTAAAAACACAGTTTTACACAATTCTGGCAAAATGAAAATGGCAAAACAGAGCCAAAATTGTATTTGCCTCTAACACACTAATTATTCTACTTCTTAACAATCTTATGATCATCCTAGCAGTATTTATAATATTTACATTCCAAGTGGTCGACCACAGGAGGTTCGAACCACTTCTAAAATTGGTAAATTTCATTAATGGTGCCCTAACTATCAAAACAGAGTGAGCCAAAAATCACCCTCTTTGAACAACTGAATCTGAGTTGTCGGGAACTCAGTAGCTGGAGGGGAAAATTATGAAGAAAACCCATGTGCCTGATTTGTCCATCATTAGCCGCCAATGCCATAACCTCCAACTCACCCTGCGTTTTTGTGCAATACTGAGTGTTGGAATGAATGTCGAATCGGGTACCGGAACGAGTGCTGGAATGAGTGCCGGATCAAGTGTCGAAACTAGAAACATGGTGCGTTTTGCCCTGTATTAGTATAAAAACACGAATTAACTCTTGGAAATCATAGAACATGATGAATTAAACTTGATTTAATCATTAAACATGAATTACACGTACCTTATGCCGATCATACCATTTTATCATCAAATTCTTCAAAAAGATCCTTCAAAAGATGAAAAATACATATATACATATGGAAAAGGTGTATAACAACCATCGTGAAAATGATCATATCTCGGGCCCAACAAGCACCAACTTCCTTTGTTTTCTAGATGCGACTGGAAGGAGGCTCCAACCCCCTAGTTTCTCAGGCTACAACCTGAGGGAATCTCCAACTCCCCCATTCTCTGGCTACAACTAGAAGGAGGCTACAACCCCCTATGTTCTCCAGCTACAACTGAAAGGTGGATACAACCAACTGTCCTTGCCCCATCTCGCCACCCTGAAGTAGAAGTAGAATGATGGAACCACTGTCAACCTATCACTGTGAGATATACCACTGTAAACTTGTACCAATAAATTTGAACCATGCATCAACCTGTACCATAAACAAGTGCATCAACCATGCACAAACCTGTACCAAATAAATAATATTCAACCTATACCATAAACAAGTGCATCCAACCATGTACTAAGTATGTACCAATCATGTGTCAACTACTCAACAATATGTACCAACATCATCAACTATACACCTCATGTATGTGCCAACTCATAAACTACTTGTCTCAACCATGTACTCAACATGTACCTCAACCAAAAGCCCTCATCAATTTTGTCATCCAAATATGATTTGTAGCGCTATAATAGACCTGGTGTATATGATCACATTCTTGAAAACCTTCCTTAACTTCAACAATAAGAGACTAGCATTTTCATCAAACTTTTATTTAGTCTCACATGATTAGTTTTGGATTAGTCAACAACCCTAACTTGAAGTAATCATAACTTTGTACCTATAATGTATAAAACTCCAAACCTGATACAAAATGTTCTTCGGTGTGTTTTATGCAATTCCTCCAGGTGTCACTACTTGGAACCTCTCAGAAAAGGAGTTATAGAAAAAATGGTGTTGTTCCAGAGTCTGTACTTAAGGCTTAGAAGTATAGTATCTAGGCATCCGAAAGTGAGTAAAGGGTAGAGAAGAAACAAACATCAACCTTCGGCAAGGGAAACTAGGGATGATTTATGTGTTGGCATTGTCTAACTTCCAACTATTCCTGGATGTTTATATCCTGTTCAATCACTGCCCATGAATGTTTGAGTTCAATCCGGGTAATGGTTGTTTTAAGAATAGTATCAAAAAGGTTTAAGGCAATATGTGTTTGATCTGATAGTCCGGGTTCGATATTAGGTTGTCTTGTTACAAGGACAGTCATGGAGGAACAGTAAGATAAGAAAACCTCAGGGGGAATTTAAGTGTTGTCTCAATTTCAGTCGTATAAAAGAGAGTTTATAGTTTTAGGAGTGAAAAAAGGGTGCAAACCAAAGGCGCTTTCTCGTAAAGGCCCATTTTTGTCTATCGAGTAAGGCTCCTATCAAGGGAGAATCTCACGTATAAACAGAAGAAGAAAAATGTAAGGAAATAACCTGATGAAGCATAAGATATATATAGAATTATTGAAATGTTGACCGGTCTTATACCCATTGATAGCTGGTACAGAGGAAAAACAATAAACAATATAGAAAACCAAAATTCATTCACTATATTAGAGGTTGTACTAAATTATAGCGAAGCATTCATCATATGAAAATATAAAATGAAATGAAATAACGAGATACAAGGAAACAAACTCGTAACACAGTCGTGACGGAATTGAGAATCTTCAGATTTGCTTTATATTAACTCTCAAAATGGAAAACCTCTATTACAATCGACACAGAAAGGTCCAACCATCGTTCTTTCTTTCTATAGTATATTTATATAGTTTTACATAAGATGGAATCTCAATCTTTACAAAATTTTCAGTTATGATAAGGAGGAGAGCAATCGTTCCATTTCTTCATCTCTGTTTTTATTTGGTACCAAAAGCTTGTCCTCGCGCATGCTCGGTACAAGTGACACATCTTTCCACCAGCCGAGATATCAACCTTGACGGTTCTGCTTGACAATTGGCTTCAAAAGAGTAACAATCTCGGGCTAATTGCGGTAACCTTTCTTCCATCTGTCTGTCTATGATGTCGATAGCACACAATTGTACACTTGGTTTAATCATACATTTATCTATTTGAACTATGTCTGCCATAGTCACTTGTGAGATCTCGGCCGAATCTCTTTCCTCTTTTTCATTTAAATCAAGTGAGATTTTCGCTATATTCATTTGACTCAATGCCTCGGCATTACCTTCGCTATCAATGTCTAACAGATTACCATCTATAGAACTAAAATCCTCTTCTAAGGATTTTGTTACCCTCTTGGCTTGTAGCTTACCTTCTGAGATACTGTGCTCCCATTCTTCTAATAAAATATTTCCTCTGGTCTGCTCCGAAATGGAAAACCTAGGAGTACTTCCCGATTCCCTATTGTTTGTAGCTATTACAGCCTCTTGAAAAGCGACCCATGCTGCTCCAGCTTCTCTTTCTCTGACAGATAAATTTTCCAAAACTTGATTAACAAGTAAGCAATTGTCCCGAATCACCTCTACCTTGGCGAGTAAATTTTGCTAGGCCACAGAAACTCTGCTCCGAATCTCCATCGCTTGGGACTGGAACATCCCGATATTTATAACTTTACTTTCGGTGATTTCCACTCTAGCCTGTAGTTGTTCGATCAAGTCTTTTTGCTAGCCCGCTTGTATCTGACCATTCTGAACCACCAGCTCTGCTTGTTCGAGCTTAGTTTTGAGCAACTCTATCTCACTTTTATCGGCCAACCTTGCTTGCTCTATCCCTACACTCACCTGGTCCTTGGCAGCCTCCTCTATTGTGGCTAGTCTGGCTTCTAGGGTTTTGATGAGGCAATTTTTTCGCTTCAACTGGTTTTTCAAAACCCCGACTAAAAATTGATGCACTGTGGCATATGCCCCTAATGTCTCGGCTATTTCTATCGTGAACTGTTCATTCTTCTTGTCTTTCCCATCAGTTAATACTTTGTACTTCCTGGTTGTTGATTCCCCTTCTTGATAGAATTCTCTCTTTACCACAACCTTTCTCTTCTTATCAAAGAAGAACTCATTTGGGGGGATCTCTTCCATCCTTATAGGTCTCAATTCTTCATTTAAAATCCATCGTGCGTCAATATTTCCCTGAGTTGACTGCAAGGGAGTAATGGATGCGATGGGATCTTCGATTTGTTTAGCTGGTTGCCCTGGAGTAGTAACCATATTCTACTTTTTCAGCGGGTCAGGAGTCTTTATCTCTGTTTTCAGACTCTTAGTTTTCTCTTCCCCGTCCTGGTGTTTTTCTTGGCTGGGTGTCACATCTCTGGAGCCTTCGGCTTCTTTTTGTTTCACCTCCGTTGTACTCAGATTCTCACCCCGCAGTACTGTGGGAAGACAACTGCGTCGATGTTCTTGGAATTTTAGAACATCGGCCCTCTCTTTAGGTGCCAGGGTTTGTATCCAGGCCAAAATCTCGGCATAAGATCTTGCACCTCGGAAAATGTCATCCGAGGGTGAATTTTCATGTTCGAACCTTTTGAGTCCACAACTGGCCAGATGATTACTTACGACCCTTTGCGGATCGTGCTTCTTGAATTAAATAAGAACCAATTTTAGGTCTTCCAGGGCTGCTGCCTCAGCTTTAGCATGCCCGGAATCTAATAAAGAATATGAATTTAAATGAACAGGAAAAGGTGGCCATATCTTCTTTGAATATCCCTTAAGCTCCTTGCTTATGCCACCGATTATTATTTGTCTAGCAACCTCACGACAAGCCAACTTGTCGGGTATGAATAATGGTAATGCATGCAGGGGAACAGAAGCCTTGAAAACTCTGAGATATGAGAATTTGGCTTCTACATACCAGTCAGCTATACTACTCAAATTCATCACTATATTGTCCAAGATTCGGAGTGGTGGGTGGCCGAAAATAGTGACATGCAGCGGTACCATTACCCAGTTAAATATTTCATATACGAAATTTTTCGCTTTGTTTTTCCACAATTTTGAATGATAGACGTGGATGGGCTTGGCCTCTGATGGATTCCAACTCCATCTCATTAAGGGAAAGGGTGTTAGAAAACACACGGCACCCATAATGTATGTGGACATAAAAAATGAAGCAATATTTCCGCTCTCTTTCTGTGCCCAATACTCTATAACTCGACTGGTCAAGCTAGCAGACAACATTTTCACCCAGTTGAAGGAATAGCCTTCAGTGACTTGATGTATTAGAGGCACCCATTGAAGAAAGAAATGTGAGGTGTCCTCTCTTTCGTATAATCTGCAGGTCATCATAGCTATATACTTGAACTGTGGTTCCAAGGAAGCTCTTGAATATATACCATTACTGTCTGCCTTGAACTTCGCAGGGTGCGAAACCCAATCTCTGATTAAGCTGGACATAGTCTTGTCATATTGCACACATTCCTTCTATTTGAACTTCTCCAAGAATTAGGCATCATATGTAAGGTTCGACACGGTAGGCAAATTGTACATAGCCTGCAGTTGTTCGGGTCTGAAAGTCCCGATGGTGACCTTCTGCTAATTGATGATGGTTCTGGTTGGTATGTCCACACGGTCTAATGCCCACTAGACCATATCATAGTAAGGGAGCAGTTGTGGCCTGGCCGCTACTTTATGCATTCCAGATTGGACGACGATCTTATATTTGGTGGTTATGTCATCTTTTTCATTGTCATTGGAATCATCAGAATAATCTACTAATTCGGCCTGTAGAAAATCATAAACAAACGACCAGGTTGGGACAGAGTCGACACTTTGAGGTGAAGTATCAGCGATGTTGTCTAAACCTTGTCCCGAAACCTCAACGTTGGCTTTAGACGCTTTTCATGAGGCCATGACGGGAGATCCTGCTTTATCTCTTCTGCGATAAAAATATGTATACATACATAAATTAGTTCACTGAGAAAAGTGTGCTTTGCGTAATATAGAAATGAATTAGTGATAATGAATAATAGCTCTATATATTCAAAAACTCGGTACTTTTTAAGAACAAATCGGTCAAATCACACTTAAATATAAATTTAGCAATAAAAAACCCAATCTTTACTTGTCGATTCGCCTTATTTCTAATTAATGCCATAAGTTTTGGCGGTTTGAAATGTCAGTTGGCGTAAGGAAGAATTAAGACTGCCTCGTAAATGGTGCATGCATAAAATCACGGGAAACAGTGTCTTAGCTCAATTAATCAGGTTTTACCAAAGTTAATTAATCTTTTGGTACTCACTGCATTGGGAGTTTTTGATTTAACCCTTTGAACCTCTAACACCTGAAATTGCGATGATTGTCTCTGGTTAATAAAAAACGTAATTATGATTAGGCACTTAATTAATTACATAATTATTCATATTGCAATTTCGCGACTCAAAGCTTCGAATGTATAACTTCCGGGAAGTTTGTATGCCAAGTTGTGAAATCGCGAGATCGCGATGATATGTTTTAATTAAAAGGGAGGATAAAATCAGATTAAGTGTTTGATTAATTATGTTTATATCTATATCGCGACTTCGTGACTCAGGGATTTGACAGTAAATCTTTTTAAAATAAAATACGCTGAGTTGCGAATTTCCGACAGAACTTAACCATGGCTAGGTTTTACCTTTAACCTTAATGCGGGTTACTAAAACAAGAAATTTGTGGTTTCAGCTATCAGGGTTATGACAGTAAGACTTTTTGATTTAGTAAACGCCGAGACGCGAAAACCTGATGATGCTTAACCGTAATTTAGGAAAATTTTACTCTCGTTACTGACCTGGGTAAAATTTTAAAACGATTTCACTATTTCGTTGTTCAGGACTTGTGAACTATGTGATCTATAGCATCCGACATACAAAATCCCGAGGTAAAAAAAAGGGGGAAAATTATTTGAACAAAAAGTAGAACTCGCCTTGAGAGTATGATAACCATCGTCGCTCGCGTGATGAGACTTCAAAGATTTTGAAACAATAGAAGGAAAATACGAAAACCATCTTTTGATTTCGAGCATTAAGACATGAAATTCAAAACGGGCTAAAAAAAAAAGGCAGCTCCAACATAGGCTCCAACTAAGGATCCTGTTTTCTTGTAAGATGGGAAGAACAGTAGAGCACGTGCCGATATTGGGTAAATGGAGTCAATGGCTTTAATCCAGCG
The DNA here is from genome assembly GCA_010110895.2 of Picea sitchensis. Lineage (NCBI taxonomy): Eukaryota > Viridiplantae > Streptophyta > Pinopsida > Pinales > Pinaceae > Picea > Picea sitchensis. The sequence continues at coordinate 220,764 of SNQJ01S0041532.1, read as the reverse complement.
AAAAGGTTCCTTCCAGCGAAAAGATCAAAAAGAAGATACTTTAATCCAGCGAAAAGAGACTTCGTTTTTTACCTTTGAAAATCTTTTCAAACTCAGATACTTTTTTAAACTTAGCTGTAGTCCCTTTCATGATTTTCCCCTTCTCGTTATTGAATTTAGGTCTGCCTTAAGATAATCAAAACAGTTATAGGAGACCCAACAGATCTTGTGGCTATCAGCTTGCATCAAAAGAAGAAGATTATATGTTTTTAATCAGGAAGACCTGTCTGAACATGGGATGTAGATCAGGTTTTTAAAAAGAATTGGTTACCAGAGTAGAGTGATATTCATGTATAATAGCCTTAAAAATATCTCAGATATTGCTTCACTGCCAGTGAGCCTGTTCAGTACCCCGATGAAGTTATCTGGCCCCTTTTACTGAATTTCCTTTCACCACTTCGGAATATATTTGTGCATTTAAATGCTGAGATGAGGGCAATCATTTCTGAATTTCCTTTCATTGTCTCTTGGACTAGATGGGGGCAAACATTTCTGAATTTCCTTTCACCAACTGTCTTATAATTTTATTTTCTAGAGCACGAAGATGGGGGCAATCAGTTTGTATCAGGGATGATATCTGTGTAATATTTTGCATTATAGGTTTGTCAACTTACTTTGATTACTCGGTACCAATCTTCCCTTAACCTTCACAACACCTTCGTTCTCAGGGAAATATGGAAAATAACTTTCGTAGGGTATTCTATTTGAGTAAGCCTCAATCCTCCGAAATTGTTGAAAAATCTAGGAAAGTCAGGATCATTTTAAGCGTCCCTTCATTTAGCAAGGGACCAAGGAGTTGTGAAGACTCGCTTTCTTTCCACAATCTGCTTTGAAGCTCTCGAGGTTGAAACAAAATCTCTTCTCCCTACGTATGCGAAATGGAAAGATGCTGACTTTTTAAAGGGTAAACCCGAAGACAGAAAAGGGTGACAGATAGTGATTTATGGACTGAAAAACAAAATTCAAAAAATCAAAACTGACTCTTGTAAATCTTTTTCGGGGGCACTTTACTTTGACTGACTTCTTTAATTTGAGTGACTTGTTTAATTTGTCTTATTCTTTCGTAAACGATTAAACAAAGAAACATTCTATTATTTATTAGTTCGGACGATGTTGCTATCTAAATGAAGTTACTTCGTTTTTCTTTGATAGCCCTTCATAACAAGTCGTTTAGGAAATCTCACATTTACCTTATCGTTTCATTTTCTTTGCACAATATCAAAAATCTTTGGTATCACCTGTTTAAGCCGATTTATTTACGACACCAACTTTTGGTTTACTTCTCCTGCTTGTTTTGTGTGTAGCTGGAATCCTGTAAGAGGCAAATATGAAGGTTATCGAGGCTATCTGAAAGGTATCGAAAATTCACGAAAGAAAATCAACATAACAAAACGAAATGGAAAATATATATACACAAGTAAAAATTCTATATATGAATATATAAATCTAAAATTAAATGAACTCCCTTTTTTTTTTTGGCAACTGTTTATGTCATATAATTCTTTAGATAATGCCCATTGACAGGGGCATTGAGGATTTCACCGTCTAGATTTTCCAGTAGGAAAGAATTTTTTCCTTCGAGAGATGAGACTCTGAATGGCCCATACCAGAGGTGATCGAATTTGTCATGTTTCGTTGCTTCTTCCCTCCTTGAATCCCACCTTAGTACTAAATCACCTGGGAGGAAATCTTTGTCCTTTGCCCTACGGTCGAATAATACCTTCATTTTGTCTTGATACTTTTGCATCTTTTCATCTACTTCAACCCTTTGCTGTTGAACCTTGATTAGCTAGTTTATCCTCCTGGTGACATGATTAGGTTCTTCTTTCTGATCTTTCCACCACTTCATCACAGGGAGTGCTAAATTTATTGGTAACACCGCATCTATCCCATATACCATCTGAAAAGGAGACATGATGATAGACTTTTTAGTGCCTATGCGATTCGCCCACAAAGCGTACTTCAAATGTACATGCCAAGACTTTTTTCTTTCATTCAACTCTTTCTTAATTATATTGATCAGGCTCTTGTTAGACGACTCAGCCATTCCATTTCCTTGGGGGTAGTATGTTGTAGAATGGAAAAGAATAATATTATACTTTTGGCAGAAGCTGATCATAGCCATATATTTGAAAGCCTGGGCATTATCCGTGACTATCTTTCAGGGGCAGCCAAATCTTGACAGGATATTGTCTTCTAAGAATTCTATTACCACCGAGTCAATTTCCCTCTTAGTTGGAATAGCTTCCACTCATTTAGTAAAGTAGTATGTGGCAGTTAGGATCCATTTCTGTTGGGTGCTAGAATGCAGATTAATCTCTCCTATGAAATCTATCCCCCATTTTTGAAAAGGGGCTTCAGTTTTGACTTTAACTAAGGGTAGCGCCGCGAGTTTCTGTTTTCCTGCAAATAGCTCACAAGGGTTACAGGCTCGGACTTTGGGGTTAACGTCTGAAAAGAGTTTTGGCTAGTAATACCTAGCCCTTAGAATTTTGTAAGCTGTGGCCCTACAAGTGTGATGTCCTCCACAAAATCCTTCATGAAATTCACTTATAACCCTTTCTGTTTCTGATTCGACTAAGCAGACTAACAAGAAACCGAGTGGGTCTTTCCAATATAGTTGATTTTCGGCGATACAATACTTAACCGCATGAAGCTTTAAAGTCATGGCTTTTGATGGTGATAGTTCACTCAGGCATTTTAGAGTCAGTCGGTAGGATACTACATTTTTGTACCATTCTGATGATACAAACTTCTCCTCGATCTTAATTGCACTTGTTGGTTCATCAATCTCGCTTACGTTCATATTTTCCTCATAACCCTGTAGGCAATTTATATCCAGAGCTATGAGATTTGATTCAGCCAAAAGTTTGGCCAGGCCTTGTCCTTTTATTAATTTAGTAGGTTTGATTTCCAGGTCAAATTCTTGAATCTTGGCAAGCCATCGTCCTCTTTTCCCGCCACTATCTGGTTGTACCAAAATATCTTTCACAGAACTGGTTGGTACGTACGCAATGATCTTGGAGTGCAAAACATATGTTCTAAATGCCTTCAGTTCTTTTACCATGGCATACACTTGTTTTTCTATTATATCATATTTAAGTTCTGTGTCTCTAAGACTCTTGCTGAAAATGGCGATCGGCTATTCGAAACCCTCTTTGCTCTTTTGAAGGAGCACCGCAGCAATCGTGTGTTCGGAGGCAAATGAAAAAATAAGAAAGTCTTTCAGATAATCGGGTCTTGCCAATGCAAGTGCCTCAACTATTACTTTCTTAATATGTGCGAATGACACTTTGTCTTATGTTGTCCACTTTACTTCATTGTTCTTTTTCAGCATATCTATGATCAATTTTACAAATTCAACGAAATTTGGGACAAATCTTCGTAAAAAAATTATTTTTCCTAAGAAAGATTGAATTTCTTTTACATTTCTGGGAATGTTTATAGTGTCTATTGCTTCAACCCTCTTAGGATCAATCTTAATTCCATCCTTAGATACAATATGACCCAATAATTTACCCTCTTGCATGGTGAAGTGTTATTTCTTGGGGTTTAAGGATAGACCAAACCTGCGGCATTTTTCGAATGTTTGTTTAAGATGTACCAGATGCTCTTCGTCGGATTTGGAGAACACTGTTAAATCATCAAGATAGATTACTACGAACTTATCCCTCTCTCCGATGAAAGCGATATCCATAGCGTGTTGGAATGTGGCTCCTGCATTCATCAAACCGAAAGGCATCTTATCATACATGAATGTACCCCAAGGAGTAGTAAAAGTTGTTTTTTCTTTATCTTGTTCATTCATGGCAATTTGATTATATCCAGAGAAACTGTCAATCATGGATATTCTATTCACCCCAACTACCCTTTCTAGCACATGATCCATTTTAGGCAGCGGATAGTTGTCTTTAAGAGAGGACTTATTTAAATTTCTGAAATCCACACACAGTCTGATTTTTACACTCTTTTTTCTGGCCGGGACCAGATTCACCACCCAGTCAGAATATCTCAGAGGTACTATAATTTTCTCCTCCAAAAGTTTCTTCACTTCTCTATCGACCACAGGTAATAAAATGGGGTTGATCTGCCTAAGCTTTTGTCTAAAAGGTTTGACCCCAGGTTTTAAAGGTATCTTGTGATCAATCACGATAGTGTCATAAGTTCTTAACTCATCATAAGACCAGGCAAAAACATCTTTAAATTGTCTGAGTAGGTCCTTATATTTGTCCTTTATTTCATGGGGGAGAAGCTTAGATATTTTAACCATCCTGGACTCTTCTTTGGTTCCTATATCACAGTCCTCAACCTCTTCAGGTTGGGGCTGTAAGGTGGATTTTATGGGTATTTCATTTTGATCAAACAGTCTTTCTATAGGGATCAGTCCCTTTGGAATCTGGTTATTTTTTAGGACCAGCATATGATGATTTGTGATTTTTTCTTGGAAATCTTGAGGATCCTCCCCTTCTTGCATGATACATATCTGGTCATTTTGATTTTCTTTGTCTGCATGAGTTTTGGAAAATTCATCTACTGCTTCAAGAAACTTCTTAATTTGTTCATCATCCTCAAAAACCTGCCAGTGTTGGATATTATTTGGTATAGATGGTCTGTGTCTTATCTCTATGTGATACTTCAATTTAAAGGTTGTAGGAGGAGTGAAAGTTGAAGCCGCTTTAGCTAATGCATTAGCATGTAAGTTTTCTGCGTGTGGGATGAAGTGGACATTTACAGATGAGAAAAATTTCTCCATCAGATCCCAGGCACAATTCCTGTATGATCTTAATATGGGATGTTTGGCTTGGTACTGTCGATTTATTTGTTTGACTATTAACTCTGCATCTCCGTATACCTCTAGGTTATTTATTTTTAGCTTCCTGGTAGCCTCTAATCCTAAGACCAATGCTTCATATTCACATACATTGTTAGTATAATCTATATCCCATTGCAGTCTGTAAGAAAAAGGAACAACGAACTTTCCTTCAGGAGCCACTAAAAGCACTCCTGCACCAGCCCCTTCGCAAGATGAGGCACCATCAAAAAACATTTTCCAGATACCGGTGCTACACATATCCTCGATTATGTAACCTGACTCTTCCTGCTCTATATCATTTTCCTCTGGACAACCATCTAAACCATCATCAAAGGATAAGATACAATTTCCTAAATCTTGATCCGCAATCTAAATAGGGAAATTGTTCGGATTTTGAGGGTCGCTTACCGTATATGCTAACCTCGTCTCTCTGTACAACCGAGTAAATTGCCCACCAAACACGGGAATTTTGGTGAATGTCATATCCATTTGAAGAGAAGCCCCCAGCTTGGCTCCCCGTGACCTAGACAATAGCAAGCCATACTTGGGGGGAATATCAGCAATAACCACATCCATCAAGATACTCTTAACTGGGACCTGTGAGAGGGTAACTACTAAATCTTTTATCATCCCCATACACTTAACTCTTCTCGAGTCAAAAGAGTAAAGATCTCCATAAGGTCTGGTGATATGGAGACCCAATTTGTCCATAATAATTTTAGGCATCACGTTATGGGAGGCTCCAGAGTCTAGCATGCAATTATGTAGCAGTTGATCGTATACATTTAAGGTGATATAAAAGGGAGCAACAGTGTCTTTGGCCCCTTCAAAATGTCGACCAAAAGTGATGTTGGGTTTATCATCTTCCAAGTTTAAAACGTCAAACTGGATTTCTAGCTCTGAGACACCTATCACTTTGGTAATCTGCTTTCGATAAACTGGGTTTTTTGCTAATTCTACCAGAGGAATTGGTATCTTAATTTTATTTATCTCATTTTTGAAACTGAAAACTCCGCTCACCTTGTCTGTTTCTCTAGTTGGGACTTTCGAATCCTTCCTTTCCGACTTATTCATCTGGACTGCTTTATTACTCATGGTCTTGGTTGAAGGCGTAATTTTATTATCTATTTCGGTTCCTTATGCTTGGGTCTCAACTTTTCCCACTTCGGACTCTTGTGTGCCTACTACTTTCACTTTGTTGTTAGGTAATAGGATTTCTTTCGGAGTAGGCTCATAAGTTTGACCTCTTGGGAGAATTTTCTTAGGTTGAGTAGTTGAAATGGGCTTACTCTTAGATCTCAAGTTATACTTAGGTTGGACCTCGACCATTATCATTTCAGTTTCTTGTTGAGAGCTACAAAGGTCAGTATGATCTCTTTCTTCACCCTTAACTGACAATTGTTGAGTGTTTAGAGATTTTTCATAATCTTCTCTAGTCAGATACGGTTGTGTGCAGTCATCACCGAAGTTCGTGACATCATTATCCGAATCTCCGAAATCTTGGAGATCATTCGCTCCTATAAAATTTTTGTTCTTTAGGGGAACTTGCATTTTTTGGTCTTCATTTTTTATCTGTCTTTGCTAGTTCGGGGGGTTGGGGTTCCTCTTGAAATCCTTTTTGGCGAAAGAATCGGATTTTGCATGTTCTAGCTCCATTCTGGATATTTTATTAGATAGTTCCTTAATTACCCTAGCCATATCATCTACTTAGTCATCTATGTATCTATTAGACCTTGACGACCCTGCTTGTTCTTTAAAGCGTCTATTTTCTCGATTTCCTGTTTCTACTTTAGATTTTAACTTACTAGAAGCCATCATATTTGACTCAATTTTTACAGCGTCATCTTGCATTCGGTTCAGAGTAGCACCCCTTCTTTCCCATAGAAGAAGTGAAAAATCTAGTTTGAAAGCCCCCGTGAAAGTTACTTTGGCAGTAGGTTGGGACGGTTTAACCTCGGCTAGGATTTTGTTATACAACTTATTGAATCTTTGAATAAACTCCATAACTGTTTCTAAATTCTTTTTTCTTAAAGACTCAAACTCAGTTAGATAATATAGGTGGTTCTTTCTTTCACCCCATTGTCTAAGGAATGCATCTTCCAAGGCGTCATAGGACAAGATAAATCCTGCGGGTAGACTCTGAAACCAAGTTCGGACCTGTCCTTCGAAGGTTTGGATGAGAAGACTTGAATACACATATTCATGTTTGAGACCTAGGATGTATGTGAATTGGTCAAAGAAATTTATGTGTTCGGCTACGGTCAGATCTCCTTCCCTAGTGAATTTTGGCAAATTTTTTATATAATTTTTGGGAAGGTCGTGTAGAGGAACGAGCAATACCAAGGGAGTGTATCTTGCTTCCACTTTAGCGAACACTCTGGGAGGGGGGGCAGGCCCTTGGCCTCTAGCTCCTCCTCTAGGAGATCCTCCACCTCCTCCTCTGATAACCCCTCCACCTCCTCCTCCAGCGGCTTCCATCGTTATTAGTGGAAAGTTGTAAAGGGGGTTTTGGAAGATTAAAAGTGAATCTTTACTTTCTTCACAGGGTGAAAAATCCAAGGATGACTGGTAAGGGATGAAAGGGCTTGGCTCTTCGGACTTGCAGGAGATGTAGTCAGGGGAACCAATGGGTGTGGAAGCTAGATGTGTGAAATATTCTTCGAGACCGTGTGAGGTTGTAAAATTCAACTGAAGAGTCGATGATATATTGGCAGTATATAAATTTTCTGCAAGACTTTTTCCTTTATGTTCTGCAGGGGTTATTGGACGAGTTTCGCTTCTAACTCTGGAGTAGTTCGATGTTAGATCCTTATTGTTGAAGAGAGATTTGCATGAAGTCGAAGGTTCAGAAGAACTTTTGGTCTTCAGTTGCAGGTATTTAAGCTGATAGACTGCAGGGGCCAGCTTAAGAGATCCTCTCGTCTTTAAAATTTTCTCAGGGTCAGTAACGGGTGTGGTCTGTTTACAATCTGGGTTTTGCCTGGTATTCCTTCGTTCGGATGCCAGCTTATTAATCGTGGAGTTTCCAAGTGAAATATTGGAAAGCCTTTAAAAGGTGTGCACTCTTTGTTCACTATCAAAGGGTGGCACTTTCAATGAAATAAATGTAGTTTTCCCAAGGAAAAAGATTTTGTAACTTCGGTCCCCAGCAATGGTGCCAAAAAGATATTGTTCGAGATTCTATACTTAAGGCTTAGAAGTATAGTGTCTAGGCATCCAAAAGTGAGTAAATGGTAGAGAAGAAAGAAACGTCAACCTTTGGCAAGGGAAACTAGGGATGGTTTATGTGTTGGCGTTGTCTAGCTTCCAACTGTTCCTGGATGTTTATATCCCGTTCAATCGCTGCCCATGAACGTTCGAGTTCAACCCGAGTTTAAGAATAGTATCAAAAAGGTTTAAGGCAATATGTGTTTGATATAATAGTCCGGGTTCGATATTAGGCTATCTTATTACAGGGACAGTCATGGAGGAACAGTAAGATAAGAAAACCTCAGGGGGAATTTAAGTGTTGTCTCAATTGCAGTCATATAAAAGAGATTTTACAGTTTCAGGAGTGAAAAAAGGGTGCAAACCAAAGGCCCTTTCCTGTAACTAAGTTATATTTTAATAAAAAAGTATGAGGTGGGAGAAAACATTAAGTTGTCTATCGAGTAAGGCTCCTATCAAGGGAGAATCTCATGTATAAACAGAAAAAGAAAAATGTAAAGAAATAACCCGATGAAGCATAAGATATATATAGAATTCTTGAAATGTTGATCGGTCTTATACCCGCTGATAGTTGGTACAGAGGAAAAATAGTAAACAATATAGAAAACCAAAATTCATTCACTATAGTAGAGGTTGTACTAAATTATAGCAAAGAATTCATCAGATGCAAATATGAAATGAAATGAAATAACGAGATACAAGGAAACAAACTCATAACACAGTCGTGACGGAATTGAGAATCTTCGGATTTGCTTTATATTAACTCTCAAAATGGAAAACCTCTATTACAATCGACACAAAAAGGTCCAGCCATCGTTCCTTCTTTCTATAGAATATTTATACAGTTTTACATAAGATGGAATCTCAATCGTTGCAAAATTTTTAGTTATGATAAGGAGGAGAGAAATCGTTCCATTTCTTCATATCTATGTTTATTTGGTACCAGAAGCTTGTCCTCACGCATGCTCGATACAAGTGACACATATTTCCACCAACCGAGATATCAACCTTGACAGTTATGATTGACAATTGGCTTCAAAAGAGTAACAATCTTGGCTAATTGTGGTAACCTTTCTTCCATCTGTCTATCTATGATGTCGATAGCGCACAATTGCAAACTTGGTTTAATCATACATTTATCTATTTGAACTATGTCTGCCATAGTCACTTGTGAGATCTCAATCGAATCTCTTTCCTCTTTTTCATTTAAATCAAGTGAGATTTTCGCTATATTCATTTGAATCAATGCCTCAGCATTACCTTCGCTATCAATTCCTAACAGATTACCATTTATAGAACTAAAATCCTCTTCTAAGGATTTCATTATCCTCTTGTCTTGTAGCTTACCTTCTGAGATACTGTGTTCCCATTCTTTTAATAAAATATTTCCTTTGGTCTGCTCTGAAATGGAAAACTTGGGAGTACTTCCCAATTCCCTGTTGTTTGTAGCTATTACAGCCTCTTGAAAAGTGACTCATGCTGCTCCAACTTCTCTTTCTCTTACAGATAAATTTTCCAAAACTTGATTAACAAGTAAGTAGTTGTCCCGAATCACCTCTACCTTTGCGAGTAAATTTCGTTGGGCCGCAGAAACTCTGCTCCGAATCTCCATCACCTGGGACTGGAACATCCCGATATTTATAACTTTACTTCTGGCGATTTCTACTCTAGCCTGTAGCTGTTCAATCAAGTCTTTTTGCTGGCCTTCTTGTATCTGACCATTCCGAACCACCAGCTCTGCTTGTTCGAGCTTATTTTTGAGCAGCTCTATCTCACTTTTATCGGCCAACCTTGCTTGTTCTATCCCTACACTCGCCTGGTCCTTGGCAACTTCCTCTGTTGTGGCTAGTCTTGCTTCTAGGGTTTTGATGAGGCAATTTTTTCACTTCAGCTAGTTTTTCAAAACCCCAACTGAAAATTGATTCGCTATGGCATATGCCCCTAATGTCCCGGTTATTTCTGTAGTGAACTGTTCATTCTTCTTGTCTTTCCCATCAGTCAATACTTTGTACTTCTTGGCTATTGATTCCCCTTCCTAATAGAATTCTTTCTTTACCACAGCCTTTCTCTTCTTATCAAATATGAATTCATTTTCGGGGAGCTCTTCCATCCTTATAGGTCTCAATTCTTCATTTAAAATCCACCCTGTGTCAATATTTCCCTGAGTTGACTGCAAGGGAGTAATGGATGTGATGGGATCTCCAATTTGTTTAGCTTGTTTCCCCGGAGTAGTAACCGGAGTCTGCTTTTTTGGCGGGTCAGGAGTCTTTATCTCTTTTTTTGGACTCTTAGTCTACTCTTCCCCGTCCTGGTGTTTTTATTGGCTGGGTGTCGCATCTCTGGAGCCTTCGGATTTTTTTTGTTTCACCTCCGTCGTACTCGGATTCTCACCCTGCAATACTACGGGAAGACAACTGCATCGATGTTCTTGAAATTTTAGAACATCGGCCCTCTCTTCAGGTGCCAGGGTTTGTATCTGGGCCAAAATCTTGGCATAAGATCTTGCGCCTCAGAAAATGTCATCCGAGGGTGAATTTTCATGTTCGAACCTTTTGAGTCCGCAACTGGCCAGATGATTACTTACGACCCTTTGTGGATCGTGCTTCTTGAATTCAATAAGAGCCAATTTTAGGTCTTCCAGGGCTGCTGCCTCAGCTTTAGCATGCCCAAAATCTAATAAAGAATATGAATTTAAATGAACAGGAAAAGGTGGCCATACCTTCTTTGAATATCCCTTAAGCTCCTTACTTATGCCACCGATTACAGTTTGTCTAGCAACTTCACAACAAACCATATTTTTGAGTATGAATAATGGTAATGCATGCAGGGGAACAGAACCCCCAAAAAATATGAGATATGAGAATTTGGCTTCTACATACCAGTCAACTATACTGCTCAAATTCATCACTATACTATCCGAGATCCTGGGTGGAGGGTGGCCAAAAATAGTGACATGCAGTAGTACCATTACCCAGTTAAAGATTTCATATACGAAATATGTCGCTTTGTTTTTCCACAATTTTGAATGATAGACGTGGATGGGCTTGACCTCTGATGGAGTCCAAATCCATCTCATTAAGAGAAAGGGTGTTAGAAAACACATAGCGTCCATAATGTATGCGGACATAAAAAATGAAGCAATATTTCCGCTCTCTTTCTGCGCCCGATACTCTGTAACTCGACTAGTCAAGCTATCAGACAACATTTTCACCCAGTCAAAGGAACAGCCTTCGACGACTTGATGTATTAGAGGCACCCATTGAATAAATAAATGTGAGGTGTCCTCTCTCACATATAATATGCAAGTCATCATAGCTATATACTTGAACTATGGTTCCAAGGAAGCTATTGAATATATACCATTACTGTCTGCCCTGAACTTCGCAGGGTGAAAAACCCAATCTCTGATTAAGCTGGACATAGTCTTTTCATATTGCACACATTCCTTTTGTTTGAACTTCTCCACGAATTCAGCATCGTATGTAAGGTCCGACATGGTAGGCAACTTGTACATAGCCTGCAGTTATTCGGGTATGAAAGTCTCGATGGTGACCTTTTGCTCATTGATGATGGTTCTGGTTGGTATGTTCACATGGTCTAATGCCCACTAGACCATATCATAGTAAGGGAGAAGTCGTGGCCTGACCACTACTTTATGCATTCCAGATTGGATGACGATCTTATATTTGGTGGTTATGTCGTCTTTTTCATTGTCACTGGAATCATCAGAATAATCTACTAATTCAGCTTGTAGAACATCAGAAACAAACGACCAGGTCGGGACAGAGTCGACACTTCAAGGTGAAGTATCAGCGACGTTGTCTGAACCTTGTCTCAAAACCTCAATGTTGGCTTTAGACACTTTTCGTGGGGTCATGACAGGAGATCCTGCTTTAGCTCTTCTGTGATAAAAATATGTATACATACAGAAATTAGTTCGCTGAGAAAAGTGTGCTCTGTGTAATATAGAAATGAATTAGTGATAACGAATAATAGCTCGATATATTCAAAAAATCAGTAATTTTTAAGAATGGATCGGTCAAATCACGCTTAAATATAAATTTAGCAATAAAAAACACAATCTTTACTTGTCGATTCGCCTTGTTTCTAATTAATGCCATAAATTTTGGCGGTTCGAAATGTCATTTGGTGTAAGGAAGAATTAAGACTGCCTCTTAAACTGTGCATGCATCAAATCACAGGAAACACCAGCTTAGCTCAATTAATCAGGTTTTACCAAAGTTAATTAATCTTTCGGTACTCACTGCATCGAGAGTTTTTGCTTTAACCCTTTGAACCTCTAACACCCGAAATTGCGATGCTTGTCTCTAGTTAATAAAAAATGTAATTATGATTAGGCGCTTAATTAATTACGTGATTATTCATATTGCAATTTCGCGACTCGGAGCTTCGAAGGTATAAATTTCGGGAAGTTTGTATGCCGAGTTGCGAAACTGCGAGATCGTGATGATTTGTTTTAATTAAAAGGGAGGATAAAATAGGATTAAGTTTTTAATTAATTATGTTTATATCTTTATCACGACTTCACGACTCGGGGCTTTGACAGTAAAGATTTTTAAAAGAAGATACGTCGAGCTGCGAATTTTCGACAAAACTTAACCATGGCTAAGATTTTACCTTTAACCTTAATGTGGGTTACTAAAACAAGAAATTCATGGTTTCGACTATCGGGGTTACAACAGTAAGACTTTTGGATTTAGTAAACGCTGAGACGCGAAAACCCAATGATGCTTAGCCGTAATTTAGGAAAAAATTTCTCTCGTTACTGACTTGGGTAAAATTTTAAAATGATTTCATCATTTCATTGTTCGGGACTTGTGAACTATGTGATCTATAGCATCCGACATACGAAATCCCGAGGTAAAAAAATGGGAGAAAATTATTTGAACGAAAAGTAGAACTCGCCTTGAGAGTATGATAACCATCGCCACTTGCGTGATGAGACTTCAGATATTTTGAAACAACAGAAGGAAAATACAAAAACCATCTTTCGATTTCGAGCATTAAAACATGAAATTCAAAACGGGCTAAAAAACAAAGGTGGCTCCAACAAATGGCATAACTTGTTGAGTTCTGGCTTATTCTAGAGAGCGATCTTGTAGAGCATGCCCCACACAGAATATTTGTTGAAATGATCTGAAATTGTTACATAGAATACTGCAGACTGTACCCTAACCATCACATTTTGTTTCATGGAATTTGGATTTGTTATGAATAATTCATGACATTTTACCCGAAACACCTGTTTTTGACTAGTTTCAAGACTAGCCACAAACCCTATTTTCCAAAGAGTGTAACTCAAAAAATACAATGACCCACAAGATAATTTTTTTACCATAGATACTTGGATATGTTTTCTCAATGGTATATAAATTTATACACCATTATAAAAAATAAAAAAAACGTTATAGCGAAAATGGTGAGATGACATGTAAATAACATACCTTAGAAAGCACCATCAAAAGAATTTATCCTTCCTTGCATTTCGGCCTTCTTTTCTTCACCTTCCCTCATAATTTTGGCTTAGATATTATGGGTTACCTCAGACACCTATATATATTCAATATGTTCAAGTTGGATTAAAATGAGAGAGCCTTGTCTCTTATTTATACTCTCCAAGTAGCTTCC
>SNQJ01S0041532.1:180427-207046 GCA_010110895.2 Picea sitchensis | reverse complement strand
TTTTTTTTTCTTGGTAGAATTGAGCGCTCATTCAAGATGAAAACTAGTAGGCAGAAGAATTTACATGCCATTAATAGCATAAAACTCAACATGTAATACCAATCATCCTTCAGGCATGCTTGAAGTAGAATACATGGATATTCAATGAGTTTTTAAACCCAATTACAACCCATGGTTTGTACAATGAGAGAACAAGAAAATAATTTGAGTCTAGAGAACTCTTAAGAAAATATTATTGCAAGTATAGTTGATAGACAATCTCGCTCAGTTTCAAATCGTGTGTTTGCAAGTACCTCACAACATATGCGAACATCAAAGAAAAATATTCATACAAAGAAGATGATGGTTTAACTCAAAAATATAATTTCCTTTTAGTTTATGCTCATGCAATTAAATGAACTCTAGTTTTATTCGAATTGATAACAAAGAATTCATATCTAGAATAAGTTTAGAATTACCTCTAACTTGGTGTACTAGATATTAAAGGATTTTTCAAAGCATTCCAATTGAAGTCAACTAGCAGCAGACACATACTTTATCTAGAATTTGAGAAGCATATATTCATTTTAACCATGAACCATAAGGATTTTGTAAAAATATATATAAATAGAGAGAGAACACAGATGAAATACTTATATGTTGAATGTTGTAGACCAAACAATTCCTTGATATTGAGTGATTTCCAGTCAACCATAGGGAGTCAGTTGTGGACACTACTGCCTATCCAGGCTATGATGCCACTAGAGAGAAGTGAGAAATAATATTTTGAATTCAAACTAAATATGCCCAAACCAAGTGATTTTCACTCCTAAGCATCTTATGAATATAATAACTCTCAGGCACCCACTTTACCTATCCCACACAACCCAATGAGTATTTCATTCTCCACTATATAGTACCTCATAAATTTATCCATCAAGTGCTCTTCAACATGTGCATAGAAAGGTCTAGGATGGTATCTCAAGCTTCTACAAATGTCCTTGGTCTCTTGTCATTTTTCTTATGTCTAATGGCTCAATTTCATGGTTGGCCTCTTTTATAAGGGAACAACTCTCTTTTCTCTACTGTCTTATGTACCTAAAACTTTTTCTCCTTTTTTTTTCTAATATCCTCCCCTCATTTGAAATTTTCATGGATGAATGACAGTAAGATAATTTCAACTCAACTTCTTCCTAGTTCCAAGAATGTAGGGAATACAACTTGTTGTGTTTTAGGAAGTAATGGCCTATATTGAAGAATTTGTTTCCTCCACTCTTCTTAACCTCTTTTAACTTTGCAAACTTAGATTTTGAAATGAGTGAAAGTTCAAGGTAACAAAAGATAGATGTTTTTAGGCATAAAATACCCTGGAGCCCATAACCTTTCCTCTCTTGTGGTATCATAACCCATTTAAGCACTCATGATGTGTCGATCTTAGTATTTTTCATTATTAAATGAAAAAATGAAACACTTCCAATATTCAGAGCACCATGGGATATCCACCCCATGGTGTTAGTATAGTAGAAAATAAAATACCTATGTAGAGTTTTAACAATTTTAATTACAAATATTTCAAGGAGCAAAATTGGGATATTATATCCCTTCCCCATTGGAATAACACTATCCTCGGTGTTCCTTTATTGCAGCAATGTCTTTGATAAAAATAGGGATATATATGTCTCTCTCATGGCTTCCTCTATCCCCCAAGTGGCCTCATTTGGCCTGAAGTACCTCCATTGCACTTCCACCTAAGTGATGGCTCGGTTATGGATCATTGTGACTTTCCTGTCTAATATGAAAATGGGTTATGGCTATAAATCTCCCTTTGGTTCCACCTCGATAACATCCCAATCAATAACATGGTTAAAATCATGTACATATTTTTTAATAAAAAATACATGAAAAACATTATGTGTTTTAATATTTCCATGAAAATAAATTTTATAATCTATTAATCCTATCCTTTCCAAAATTTCAAATGGTCCACAATATCTGAGTGCAATTTTGGCATAGACTCCAAGCATCAGGGAAATATTTTCTGGTTTCACTTTAAGATACACATGTTATTTGACTTTCAATTCTTTATGCATTATGTTTCTATAATGCCTTATATCTAATAACAATATTAAATACTAAAGGAAGGAAATCATAAATGGATTTAAAATAATAATAGGAGATATTAAAAACACGATAATAACAATTAACATTCAAGTAATATATTAGTAAGGAAAATAATGAAAAGAAAGATAAATTGCTAATTCTAACTAATGGAAAATATAAATGAAGAACTAACACTCAACTAATATATTAGAAAGGAAATCAGCAAAAAGGAAAGAGAAATTACTAATTATATTTAATGAAGGAAGAGAATGGAGAGGAGGAGATTTTTGGGTGAAGGAAAATATTGAGTTGAAAAATTAAAGGTTGGCATAAGAGGTTGATTTAGAGCTTGGTGGACTCTCAGTCTAGAGTATTAAAAGTATTAAATACTATGGATTTATTTTACCATTTTAAAAGTTGTAAAGTCTACAATTTAAAGTTTGAACTCACACGCACACTCTAAACTTTGTTGTGAAGTAATACATCGTGCTTATAAAAAAAAATTGTGGTTTAATACACTATGACGATAAAAAAAAATTTACAATGTGATACATCATGACAATAGAAACTTTGTTGCAGTGGAATACACCAAGATGATAGAAATTGTGTTTCACAGTGCAAGACATTGTGAGGATAAAAACTTTATTGCAGTGCAATACACCAAAAAGATAAAAACTTTGTTGCGATGTGCTACATTGAAAAGAAAAAAACTTTTCTTTGTTGAATCCCTTTAAAATTAATGTGTATAGTTATCACCTATAAAAACTTTGAATGTGATGTGCCTCATCTCTAAAAACTTGCACATCACTCACCTTGAAACTTTGGATGTATCCGTTAAAAAGTTTGTCTCATATACCTCATAAAGGAGGTTGGAAGTGAATGGTGATTGTTATTTTTAAATATATAATTAATCTATATTAAAGATTGTATGATACATCTCACATTTTTCCCTTTAATAATTTATTTGAATTTAAAATATAAAAAATATGCATAATATAAACATGTGTGAGTATAATGGTTAAGAACATGTGTTTCCTCTTAACAGGTCACAAGTTCAAATCTAGAGGGGGGTAAGGTATGTATACCTCTGTAGACTTTACCAGTCAAATCATTGGGCGAAGGGGGTCTCTATATTAAATTGTATGATACATCACCCTGTCACCACATATGGATATGCACTTGTTTCCACCCGCCTCCAAGTAAAATCATTGTCATCATTATTGAACGATGCCTGGCTAAGACGAATTTATCACAATACAACAATGAAAACCATTATTGACTAACATCAATCAATAAAATGGACAATCAAAAACGTTTTGAAAGAAATCAAACTGTAAATGTTAAGAAACTAAAACAATTACCTTTTCGATAAAAGGATGAAATATGTTGAGTTTGGGAGAGCGTAAACAAAACTTAGCCAACCTATGCCCGGAGTCTTAGAGTTACAACCCTGTGAATTGCATGGATTATGTAGAAAATGAATAATTCATTGGCTAAATGATCGGTCGGGTGCACAATTTTGTTTTTGATTGTTGGAAATAGTAATTATAAGTCGACGATATTTATGTCTCGGTCGATTTGTCAGTATGCCAGTCTGCCTGTCTGTCTACAAATACAAATTTGTAAGTTTACTCAAACTCATTTTGTTAGTCGGCAAGCAAGGGAGTTATTTAATGAAGTCAATCTTAATGTTTCTTGAGTCCAGTTAAGTAGATAAAAGTCAGTTGAATTTATTGATGTATTTAATGTTGAGTCAGTTTTTACTTCTATAAGAAGTCTCGGTGTTATCTATATATGTCTGAGTATGTAGGAATTCATATATGCAGAGAAATAGAGAGAATAGTCGATAGAAGAGAAGAAACAATTGAAGGTAGTCAAATAATTATGAGAGCTCAAGCTATGGTTCTGTAAGTTGCATAAGTTGTTAAGAAGTCAATGGATCCAAAGCTCATCTTAGTTATTGTATTATCACACAATGCCAAAGTTTATCTTAATATCAAGTATTTTGTGTGTTCACAATTTCATTTCTATTTATGATTTTATGTGCTAAGAATAACACTATGTTGTTTTGTATCCATAAATAATTTCATTCATTGTGTTTTCATAGCACGCAGTAAATCGTGTAGTTTGTGCATTGCGTGATAAATCCCAAGAGTTTAGTAAGGAAGAAGTTTTGTGGTGCGCAATATTTGTAACTATCTCGTGCAAAGTTTGTCTGTGTGTTGTAGACCTGAGATCTTGTATCAGAGAAGGTTGATCAAAGCAAGTTTTATCAGTGAAAGCTTCAAGAGAAGCAACTCTACTGTAAAGAGAAAATATGGCCTCTACTTCAAATATGCAACCTCCCACTTTTACATGAAATAATTATGAGTTATGGTCCTTAACCATGAAGGCGTTGTTTCGGGGTGAATATGCCTAGGAGATATTCGAGAATGGTTATGTGGAACCAGCATATCAGGCAACGTACAATTCCCTCACACAAGCTAAGAAGGATGCATTGAAAGATCAAAGAAAGAAGGATGGAAATGTGATGTTTTGCATACATCAAGCCATGCATGAGAGCATACTCCCAATATTTGCATCAGCCAAGCAAGCCAAGGAAGCGTGGGACATATTACAAACATATTATAAAGTTATGGACAAAGTCAAGACCTCAAAACTACAAATTCTTAAAAGAGATTTTGAAACTCTGTCAATGAAGGATACAGATTTAGTAGATTTTTTTTTACCCATGTCATTGGACTGATAAATCAAATTAAGTCTCATGGAGAAACCATAGAGGATAGAAAATTTGTTGAGAAGGTACTTAGGAGTCTTCCTCCTAAATTTGATACTCTTGTTGTGACCTTAGAAGAGAGTAAAGACCTGAGTCAGCTTAGTCTAGATGAACTACAAGCTTCCCTCATTGATCATGAAAACAGATTAAACAGGTCAAATATGTCATTATAGAATGCACTTTCTGTGCATTCATATATAAGTCATGAAGAGGAAATGGGATAGATAAAAATAGAAGAATAGGAAAAAGTTATGTCAGAGGTGGACGTAGTAGCAATCCTGGAAACACTGGTGGAAGAGGTCAGAACCCAAATACTAGTCATCCAAGTAGTCATAGAACTAATAAATAAAATATTTAGTGACATTACTGTAAAAAGTATGGACATTATGCATATGAGTACAGGAAGAGACAAAATAATTAGAACAAGCAAGGACAAGATCAATCACACAGTGCAAATATTCCCTACAGTCCTATGTTTATGGCATGCATTGAAGCAATGCCTATAATCTCATCAGTTGAAAGCAATGTTGCTCAATAAATTCCATATGATATATGGTGTCTAGATTCAGACTTTAGTAATCACATGACATGAAAGATAGAATTGTTTTTTAGTTTGGATAAGTCAGTCCAAACAAAAGTTACACTTGGAACATATATCCAAGTCACTATCTTAGGCAAAGGAAGTATAAACATTTTAACTAAACAAGGAGAACAAAAGGTTATGCCTAATGTATATTATTTTTCTGGTTTGAAGCACAATCTGATGAGCACAAAAAACCTATTACAGAAAGGATATAAAATCTATATGGAATATTATCACTGTGTGATTATGGACATATATCCAAGAAATCAACTTATTGTAAGAATTTAGATGACAAGAAACAAAATGTTCCCATTGACATTGAAGCCAGCCAAGAAGAAAAATACAGCACGGGTTGTTGGTAAATAAAAATATGCACAGTTAGACATTGCATTTACAGCAGAAAGTGTGTGCATTTCCAATGAAGAAAACAGTGCACACAGTATCAAGAAAGGAGAAAGTGGTGCAAAGATGCAGGCAACATTTTAATCTGAAGTACAAGATGATTCCTGGCTATGGAATTTCATATTTGGACACTTAAAATTTGGAGCTCTAAAGCTACTACAAACAAAGGATGTGATAAAAGGTTTTCCATTGATTGAAAAAACAAAAATAATATGTGAAGGATGTATTTTTGGAAAGTAGCATCGAGAATAATTTCAAGTTGGCAAGTATTACAAAGAAAAATCTCCACTGGAAATTGCACACTCAGATATTTGTGGACCAATGAAAACACCATTTATAAGAGGCAATACATATTTTCTGACATTTATTGATGATTTCTTAAGAAAAACATGGATTTATTTCCTAAAACATAAATCTGATGCATTGGGTTGTTTTCAACAATTTAAATCACTTGTGGAGAAGAAACGTGGTTATTACATAAAGTGTCTAAGAAATGATAGAGGAGGAGAATATATTTCAAGAGAGTTTCATAACTTTTGTAATGTTCATGGCATCTACAAGAAATTCACTACACGACATATACCACATTAGAATGGTGTCCCAGAAAGAAAGAACAAAACCATCATGGAAATGGCGTGCAATATGTTGGTAGCCAAATATTTGTCAAATGAGTATTGGGTTGAAGCAGTAGCAACTGTAGTTTACATCTTGAACATATATCCAACAAAGAGTGTGAATAACAAAGTTCCTTAAGAAGCCTGGATAGGTATGAAGAATAATGTGGTGCACTTGAAAGTTTTTGGTTGTGTCACATACACACATGTTCTAAATGAGCAGAGAAATAAGTAGGACAAGAAAGGAAAAAAATGTATATTTGTTGGGTATTCTGAATATACAAAAGGATACAAGATGTATGACCCTGTCACAAGAAAATTCATAATCAACCAAGATGTTCAATTTGTGGAGAATGAAGGATGGGATGGAACGATAGAAAAGATAGTTAGCATTATTAATTCTATTAAGCATGATGAAACAGAAGAAAAGGTGATTAAAAAACCATGTACAAGTCATTTCGCAGTCCCTTCTACACCTTGAACTGTGATGCAAATCACAATGCAAAATACTCCAGTAATATCAACAGGTGTGCAGTCTACACCTAGAGCGCAACAAACTCCAACAAATAGTCCAAGTAGTTCTACATCTCCAGATCCAACATTAGCAAGTTTGTTTCCAAGGAAGACAAGAAGTATGTGAGACATCTATAATGAGGATACATAAAATTAATTTTCATTTTTTTCTCTGTTTTCACAAATAGATGATTCATTAACCTTTGAAGAAGTTGTCAAAGATGATGTATGGGCACAAGCCATGGATGAATAAATCAAATGCATAGAAAGAAATTAGACATGGAAGTTGGTAGATGTACCTGAAGACAAGGATGTGATAAGTGTCAAGTGGATTTACAAAACCAAGAAACATGCAGAAGGAAATGTGAAGAAGCACAAGGAAAGGCTAGTTGCAAGAGATTTTCCAGAGAAACCTGGAATTGATTTCAATGAAACATTTGCACCAGTTGCATGCATGAACATAGTCAGAACTGTGTTAGCCATTTTCATGTAGAACATATGGCCAGTTTATCATATGGATGTAAAGTCAACATTTTTGAATGGACATTTAAAACAAGAATTGTATGTGGAGCAACCACAAGGCTATCAAGTTCCAGGACAAGAAAACAAAGTGTAAGGATTAAAGAAAAGACTGTATGGATTAAACAAAGCTCCCATAGCTTGGTATAGTCACATAGATTCCTACCTCACATAGAATTCATTTCAGAGAAGTGAATGAGAGCCAACACTATACATCAAATCAAATCAACAAGGTAATAAGTTAATTGTTTTCTTATATGTAGATGATCTTATTTTTATAGGTGATTTTGACATAGAATAATTTAAGTTAGTCATGAAGGTTTAATTTGAAATGATTGATTTAGGGATTATGAGATTTTTTTGGGCATTGAATTTCACCAATCCAAAGTTGGTATATTTATTTCATAATCTAAGTATGTGCATAAAATTCTAAAAAGAATATGATAAATTCTAAATTATCCCCAACACTTGCCATAACAGGATTGAAGTTAAGAAAGAAAGATGAAGGATCGAAGGTGGATCCCACACTGTTTCAAATACTAGTAAGAAATCTTATGCATATAATAGAAACAAGGCTTGATATTATGTATAGAGTGAGTCTGATTTCAAGGTTCATGGAAAATCCAAAAGAATCACATTGGAAGGCAAGGAAAATAATTTTGAGATATGTGAATGGAACAAAATATTTTGGCATTAAGTATTCTACTTCATAAGAGTTTAGACTTATTGGATACACTGACAGTGATTGTGGAGGAAACATAGATGATAGGAAAAGTACCTTTGGGTACACATTTCATTTTGAAAAAGGTATAGTATCATGGGCATCAAGGAAGCAGCTCATAGTGACTCTTTCTTCAGCAAACGTAGAGTACATCACAACTACAAGCGCAACTTGTCAAAAAAATTGGATGAGAAGAATGTTAAAAGATTTGTTGCGGGAACAAAAGGAACCAACTATAATATTTTGTGACAACAATTGCTCCATCATGTTATCAAGGTATCATGTGTTTCACAAGAAAACCAAGCACATTGATACAAGGTATCATTTTATCAGAGAATTAGTGAATAACAAAGAGATCTATTTAGAGTTTTGTAGGTCAAAATAACAAGTCACATATATTTTCACAAAATATTTGGCAAGATATGCATTTCAACATCTTTGTAGTAATCTGGGAGTCTGTGCAATAACATATGTTTGACAGTATATGCAAATTTAAGTTTTGATATAAATTTTCGTAATCCCACCTACTTATAATTAAGGGGGAGTGTTGGAAATAATAATTACAAGTCATTAAGATTTACATCTCCGTCAATTTGTCAATCATTTAGTCTACAAATACAAATTCATAAGTTTACTCAAAATCAGTTTTGTCAGTCAGCAAGTGGTGCAGACCCTCCCCCTCTGGGGTTGCACGACCTCACGGTCTAGAAAAATTTTCAAACACCTGAGTCGAATTGACTCTTCGGCTCCCTGCTGGAACCTGATAAACTTTATCACATGTCCCTCTTTATCGAAAGTGTGGGTCCTCTCAACCCTGCAACTCTCTTCTCTTCCTTTTGAAGAAAGTTGGCGATGACACTCATTCTTCATGGCAGGTCGTTTCTATCGTGTGCCCTTGGGATGTGTCTCGGGGCTCAACTACAATAGTGATTTAGGCTTTGTGCTTTAGCTTGTCCCACAACAACCAAATCCTATGTTCCTGAACTCCNGACTCAAACGACGCGAGGATCAACGTTCCTCATCCATCCTTCTGATCGACGATTGTGATCTAATCTGGACCCCAGCCTTCGGGATTCTCTCGCTATCCTCCTCTCACTTCTCTCAGAGTACTACTCCTTCAATATGTGTGGATATATTCCATCCATCCATCCCTCCCATATCCAATGGTCTGGATTCAAACCTCTCTTCGTGACTTCACGAAGATCTTTTTTTCTCTTGGAAAACCTCCTAGAGCTCCAACTCTTGGATCTCCCAATATTTTTCCACCTGTCTCCTCCTGATGATGGACAATTTCATAGTCTTCAGGACTTTGGCAAGTCCTCGAACCTCTTGTACACTTATCACAATTTATTCAAAAGACTTATACTATTCTCATCCTTTCCTCTGCACTCCTTGCAAAGTTATGTGCTAATCCTTCTGAGATTTTGCTTGACTTGAAACCTTTGAGGTTCTCAGTTCTTTTGTTTCCTCCCATGGACTTTCCAATTCCCTCCTAGAAACTTAACACTCTTCTTCCTGAGCTTGTAAGATGAACTTACTTTCTTCTTAGCTCATTCCTTGCTCTCAGCTAATACTTTATACGGGTTCTCCCTGAGCCCTTCCATAAGTCGTAAGTAATATCCTTTCCTTGGTTGATGCACTCTTGCAAATCCTTCCTTCCTTAGAGTGTTTAGCAACCCTAGAGTTCTCTTAACGCTTCCAACACTCCAGAATCTGTTTCTTCTATGCGCACTCGCACTTTATCTATGCCCTTCCAACAGATTATTATAGAGTATTTAGTAACTTTGTGTTGTGCTTCCTCCCACACAATATTTCTTCCCAAGGTATTCAAAAAACTTAAAATTCCCTTCCAAGTCTGTGAATTATCCTGGTGTTCCCTCCTGATAGGATCTCTTATGACTCGAATGATTTCAGACATGCACTCCTTATGTCAGCTCCTAGAGTTTCCACGCTATGTCTTGCACTCCTTGCACTTAGCCTCGAGAACCAGAACTAATCCAACACACTCAAAGATAAAATATTATAACTCTATCCATGTAGATGATTTCTAACATACATCTACAGTGAAAACGCATACAAATAACATTCGCAATTAAACATCCATTACACACAAATTGATAAACAAGAAAATATTTTACTTTCTATTAATGGTGGAATGTCCATTAAAGTATGTGAGTTCGAACTACGACTAATTCTCGACTCTAAAATATCCCTTTACAACTACATCTTCTTGCTCTATTGGCAACAATACAAGATCTTATACAAGAGGGGCTTGATGAGATTCACTCCAACCTAAGCTAGTGGTGTCTAATCACTATTAAAAAATGCTTGAATAATGAGGCAGATTACAATGATGGAAATATGATCCAGATCTAATACAGATCCACCCTACCATAAACCACTTAATGGCGATGTTACCTACATCATGTGCGAAGCCACAACTTGGCTCTACTAACCTGTCAGCATTTATTGCCTTGATCATGATTTAGATTTTAGAAGGAAAAATGAGAGGGTGATGCCTCTCCCTTCCTTGAATGTGCACCACTCATGCTAATCAGTTGGTGCATGCTGAGGTGGAGCGATGTTGTTGCATAATACTCCATGACTATGAAAATTCATGAGCTCTTAATCATGATATTTCCAGCTCTGTTGAATCCTCATAGATCCCAAAATTTCTCCTGGAGTTGTCCTTTTTCTCCTTTGTTTCTATTTTGTTGTTGTTTCTTCATCTTTCCTATTGCTTGTGCAGGTTTTCCCCTATCCAGCTTCTCCTTGCTGACCACTTCTTCTTCCAACCTCAACATCAACTTCCTTATTTCCTCTACGACTTCTTCTAGCTGCTTCATCGGCTGGTTTTCCTTGTGAAGTTCGCTCGGCTTCAAATCTTCATGTTGCTCTATGGGTGGATCATCTTGATTTCCCATGTTGCTTTCATCCCTTGTGACAGTGACTGGCCACTCTTCTACAAACTTTGATTCCATAATCTCCTTACTTAACTGTTGTTTAACTACCTCCTCTGATAGACTAACCCCTGTCAGTTCTTCATATGGTTCCATTCCATATTCCTCCAACTACAACTCAGGTTGGTATGTTTCCTCTCGCATGGATATCTCACGACAGACACCTTCTGGTTCCAGAATATCCAACCAATCGTCCAGTTCCTTTAACTCCATCTCCCACTGAGCGAGTACCTCAACTGGGTATGCCTCTTTCATTGGGATAGACTTCAGTATAAGTTCCTTCTCCTCCATGAAAGTATCAACTTGTTTTCCTTCTGTTGCATCTGCAAAACCTATCATAACCTCTCCTCAGCTGCTTGGAAAGAATATCTCTACTCCCCCAATGACCATAACGCTCCTTTGATCTGTCTCCTCTGCGATGGAATTTTTCAACTTGTCATCATCTTCATTCATGTGGCTCGCAACTCTGCATGAATATTCATATGGATGATTCCTTTCTTCCTCATCTCCATCTGTCAACACCCCCTGCTGACGTGAAATCTTAGCTAAGCTCATCTCTTCTTCCTTACCCACTTCAAAATTCAGGATGTCTCCTCTGCCACCCTAGCAGTCTACAAGATCGATTGATCCCTTCTCATTGCCCACCTGGAAACCTAAAAGACTCCTCCCAGATCTATTTCCCTCACCATTGAGGTTTTATACATATCTTGACCACCTTTTTAACACTTGTTGTTTCCTCCTTGCTAACAAATTTCGAACATGCCACTTAGTTTTCCTTTTCAAAGGCCACTCGTACCTCCAATGTACCCTTATCTCCTACTGCATCTTAAATGCTAGCCTCTCCATATCTGCTTGGATTTCACTGAGCCCCTTGTCCATCTCCTCTTTTCTTTTCTGTGGGAAGTCCTTTCCTCGACCACACTCATGACCTCCAATGACCATCTTACTTCACTTGCAGCCCACCTGGTTGTTTACCATCTGTTGCACACCTTGCAACAGTTTCTATAGAGCATCTCACTCTACCTCTCTTCCCTACATAAATTAATTATGTGGCTCTGATACCACTCTTGTGCATACCCTCTCCCTCTGGGGTTGCGCAACCTCTCTTTCTAGGATCATTTTCAAACTCCTAAGTCGAATTGACTCTTCATATCCCTGCTGGAACCCATTAAAATTTATCACAGGTCCCTCTTTCTCCAATGTGTGGGTCCTCTCAACCTCGCAACTCTCTTCCTGGACCTTTGAAGAATGTTGGCAGTGAGACTCATTCTATATGCCAAGCCCTTTCTATCATGTGCACTCGGTCTATGTCCCGGGGCTCAAACACGAAAGTGATTCAGGATTCAAGCTTTGGCTTTTCCCACGAAAACCAACTACTATGTTCCCAAACTCTAAATCGACGGAATCAAATGGTGTGAGGATCAATGGTCCCCTTCCCTCCTTTTGATCGATGACTGTGATCTACTCTGGACTACGACCTTTAGGAGTCTCTCACTATCCTCCTATGACTTCTCCCGGAGTACTACTCCTCTGAAATGTGTGGATCACTTCCACACGTCCCTTCTAGATCCAATGGTCTGGATTCAAAATTC
The DNA here is from genome assembly GCA_010110895.2 of Picea sitchensis. Taxonomy (NCBI): domain Eukaryota; kingdom Viridiplantae; phylum Streptophyta; class Pinopsida; order Pinales; family Pinaceae; genus Picea; species Picea sitchensis. The sequence continues at coordinate 194,287 of SNQJ01S0041532.1, read as the reverse complement.
TCTTCACGACTTCTCAAAGATCTCTATTTTATCTTGGAAAACCTCTTGGAGCTCCAACTCCCAGATCTCCTGATCTTTTTCCACCTGTCTCCTCCCAACTATGGATGATTTCATGGTCTTTGAGACTCTGAAAACTCCTCGACCCTCTTGCACGGTTAGCACAATTGTTTCCCAAGACTTGGACTATTCTCAGCCTTTCCTCTACACTCCTTGCAAAGTTTTGTGCTATGCCTTTTGAGATTTTTCTCGACTTGAAACATTCGAGGTTCTCAGTTCTTCTTTGTCCTCCCACAGACTTTCCAATTACCTTCTAGAAACTTAACGTTGTTCCTCCTGAGCTTGTAATATGAACTTACTTTGTCCTTGGTGCACTCCTTGCGCTCAGCTAATCATTTCAATGGATTCTCCCTGAACCCTTCCAAAAGTCTTAAGGGATCTCCTTTCCTTGGTCGATGCACTCTTTCAAATCCTTCCTTCCTCAGAGTGTTCAACAACCCTAGGGTTCTCTTAACGCTTCCAACACTCCAGAATGTTGTTCTCCTGTGCACACTCATAGTTGCTCTAGTCCCTCCTGGCAGAGTATTACAGAGCATTCAGTAACTTTGAGATGTGCTTCCTCCCACACAGTGTTTCTTCCCAAGGTATTCAACAACCTTGAAATTCCCCTTTGAGTCTGTGAATTATCCCTGTGTTCCCTCTTGGCATCTTCTCTTCTGACTCGAATGAGTTCAGACACGAACTCCTTTCGTCAGCTCCCAGAGTTTCCACCCTCTGTCGTGCACTCCTTTCACTTAGCCTCGAGAACCTGAACCAATCCAACAAACTCACATATATAATATTATAACTATATCCCTGTAGAATATTTCTAACATACGTCTACAGTGAAAACGCATAAGAATGACATTAACAACTAAATATCCATTACACATAAATTGATAAACAAGAAAATCTGTTACTTTCTATTAATGGTGGAATGTCCATTACAGTGTGTGATTTCAGACTACGAATGAGTCTCAACTCTCAACTCTCCCTCTAAAACTACATCTGCCTGCTCTACTGGAAACAATACAAGAATTTATACAAGAGGGGATCGATGAGCTTCCCTCCAAGCTAAGCTAGTGGTGTCTAATCACCATTCAAAAATGCATGGCTAATGAGGTAGATTACAATGATGGAAATAGGATCCAGATCAGATATAGATCCCTCCTACCATCAAGCACTTAATGGTGACCTTACCTACAGCTTCTATGAAGCCACAACTTGGCTCTACCAACCTGTCAGCATTTATTGCATTGATCACGATTTATATTTTCGAAAGAAAAATGAGAGGGCGACGCCTCTCCCTTCCTTGAATGTGCACCACTCGTGCTAATGAACTGGTGGATGCTAAGGTGGAGTGATGCTCCTGCATTAACAAAAAGGGGAGTTATTTAATGAAGTCGATCTTAATCATTTTTTAGTCCACTTAAGTAGATAGAAGTTAGTTGAATTTATTAATGTCTTTAATGTTGAGTCAATTTTTACTTCTAGAGAAAGTCTCGGTCTTATCTATATATGTCTGAGTCTGTAGGAATTCATATATGCAAATAAACAAAGAGAATAGTTGATAGAAGAGAAACAACAACTAAAGGTAGTCGAAGAAGTCTGATAGCTCAATATTTGGTTCTGTAAGTTGCAAAATTTGTTTGGAAGTCACTGGAGACAAAGATTATCTTAGTTATTGTATTAGCACACAACGTCAAAGTTTATCTTAATATCAATTATTCTGTGTGTTCACAATTTCATGTGTATTTCTAAGTTTATGTGCTAAACATAGAACTACATTGTTCTACATGCATACATGATTTCATTAAGTGTGTTTTCATAGCACGCAGTAAATCATGCATTATATTCACTACATGATAAATCATGAGAGTTAAGTAGCGAATATTTTTTGTGGCACACAGTATTTGTAACTGCGTCACACAAATTTTTTCTGTGTGTTGTATATATGAGACTGATATATAGTGTCGAATAACCCTATTATACTACGAAGGGAATTATGAATTATTGTATAAAGAATCTCCTTGAAATCTACAAAGTTCAATATCCTCAATATCTTCCCCCTAGACTCATTGGTAATCATCCCAATAGTTTCATGAGCGATCAAGGTTGGTAGTCTCATCGGGGATCAAATAATAGTTTCATCAATGATCGACATCTTTTTTCTTTGTCTTCCATTGGCTGATCCTTCATCGGCATTCTCCTAAATCCTTCAATTAGATTATCCAAACAATTTGCATTCTTTATGAAGATGGTTTAATTTTATGCAATTGGATTTTATAGAAATGTTCCCTTCAGAATGTGTTATTTATAACGTTCACCTATTTCAAAGTACATTTAAAGAAACATGTGTATAACACATACATTCCACATAGGGGTGATAGATAAACTTAGTTACTAGAGTTAAAAAATATGGCATGAACATTAACTTTGAATAAACTTTCAGATGAAAATGATAGTAAATTGATAACCGGTATCGAAGTTGTATACATCTACCATCCAAACCATGTACTAATTTAACATGTAGGCACATCCCAAAAAACTCACTACCAAATTCCTCTTTAGTTAGAAATTTTCGACCTTGCATAGATTATTTTGCTACTATCTTATCTTTGTATATGGCACATGCATATGTTCTGCAATTGACATCCTATGTACGCATGATACCTTTCCATCATCAATTATATCATTTAATGTCACTTGCACTAAAACGACATCTTTTATGGCAAGTTTATTTGCACCAACATAGGAAGAAAGTGTGACAATCATAGATATTGCAAAGTAAATGCACACTGCTCTATGAACTGCTTAGGGGTTTCTAATTATGAATGCATGTGTTATAAAAATAGTTCATATGTGTGGAAAGGACATGGTAGTAAATACGCGGCATGAACTTAGATTTAAATAAAATCATCCTCGGTAATCCATTATTTCTGTTATCCATGTATTCCAGGTTGATCTAAAAAACAGTCATATGGAAAATAGAAAGAGAATTGAGCCATTTTGCATTGATATTGTCAATTAACTTGCTAAAGACAACAAGAATTTCCATTGTTCTACCTCCTACAAATGGTTCTTGAGAAACACCATCGAAGAAAATAAAATAGACAAACTCTGGATCAGAGGGCTTGCCAATGTCGGTTGTGTAGATGTTGTTTTCAACTGCAAGAAACTTGTATGCTGGGATGCTAGAATATTCAATAGCAGGACAAGATTCATTAAGCTCACAAAATAAGGAAAGAATCCATTGTAGCTAATTCCAAACACATTTAACATAATGCTTTGACTTCCAATTGCATATAAACATTTCAAAATTTCATAAGTAGACACGTTCCCAATATCCCAGGCAGGTGGTGCCAATATTTTGGGAGAATTTTTACGATCGTTTGAAAATATGCCCATGGACATTTCAACAATTGACATAAATTTTATACAATATCCATACCATGACTTTTCATGGTTGTTTGTGCATGTAGCTAGATGTCAATCCACTTCAAACATACCCAGGTCAGCATTGTATGCAATGAACTTTATGTTTTAGAAAGATACATTGTTTGACTGGGAAGAGCTAATAACATATGTACTTTGTTCTCAATTGAGAAATTACTTAACTATTCAAACGTAAAGAAATATACAATTCTTTCATTTTTCAGGATAGTTTTGTTAAATAGTTCAGACACATGTTGGTTGGGACAGAACCTAGGAGAATAACTCAATAAGTTGAGCAGTTTCTAAGAGAAAAAGGTGTTTGTATTCAAGATGAAAAACATACATACATATGCTTGTATGGTTTCAAAGAAAATCCCTTCTACTACCTATGTTTTTATGCAATATATATTTTGTGGCAGAAGTTTTTCACCTGTATAAAACCTGGTGCATTACATTTGACAACAAAAGAAAAATACAATTCACTTAATTTCCTTTTCAATTTGGGGACACAAGGTTCAATAATCTAGCCCATATCAAATAGGTCTCAGAAATACTTAGTGCATTTGATCTAAAGAAAGCAGAACCTCTAAGTGGTTTTGACCCCCAAAGTTTGTTTTCCTAGCACTTAAAATCCGTAAGGTATAGTAATCTATTCACACAGTTTGGAGAGGAAACCAATGAGAAACCTTGTTCCAAAAATAAGATCAATGGGTGCAACAAGGAATTGGAAACAAAAATAAGCTCAAATACAAAAAAGAAAAGCAAGGTAAGACAAAGGGGCAGAGGTAAGACCATTGTCTAGTCTCCTCCCAATCCTCAGACATGTAAGAGCTCCTCCTCTAGAAAAAGAACAAAACAAGACAATGTAAACAAAAATGAAATTAATGATGTGTTTGATGGATTTTATGGCGGAGAGAAACCATTCCATGTCAATATGAAACACACACATCTACTGCCACGAAAAAAAATGAAACATACCCCAAACTGAGACAATTCCCAATATTCAGGAATCATAGGAAGCCTATAAATTCCAAGAGGTGTCAATGATATGAAAATCCAGAGTATAGAATTACCTAGCTAGGTAGCCCAGATAATTGAATAAAGACTCAAGAGAGCATCTTGCACAAGATCTCGCCAGAGAAGAACCAATGGTGTTTGAACATCATTCATTGATGTTGTAGAACACTCAATATCACAACAACCAAATAAAATTGTGCATAGAGAAGGTCAATGTTAAAAATAGAATGGTCTTTCACCGCTCAACTGATCACCTAGATGTTTCAGGAATTGGACCATTTTCACTCAGAACTACATCAATGCATAGGAGATTCCCTTCACCATTCCATTTCCAAGCACGAGTTACAAACTATTATATTGAAGAAGAGAATAAGTGAGCTTGAGGACACACTCAATTTGAAGCCATTATTTCCAAAGCGGTCATCCATACTGTCAGCAGATCATGCTCTTCCAAGTACTCCCAGAACCTTAAAGCCAATCACAAAATCCCTTCAATTGCTAAATCGATTCAGTTAGTATGTTGTTGAAAACATTAACCAAATATTGGACATAATGAGAGAGGCATGGGAGGTCAATATCATTCTATGTAATCTTTCAAAAAGTATTGAAAATATATTGACCATTTGCAAAAAGATTTGTCGCATGATCAAGACTATTATAAAAATGAGGTAGATACTTTCGTTGCATGAGTCACTAGTATGAATGAGTATCAAAGATGTCAGAAATATCTTCCCTCAAAGAAAGAATAAAACCAATAAAGGTAGTTTGAGAAGAACAAATAGATGTCCTAGAAGGTGCAATAGTTTTTTGCAAAAATATCAATGAAAAAAGAGGAGATTCTACTTTAAAAACAATTTCTACAATTAAGGAACTACATGGACCATGTTTGATTAGGAATTAAACCATAACCACCAAAGAAGAGCTTTATAGTAAGATGACCACAATGAAAACCACATTGGCTAATGAATTCGACAGTCTCAACCAATTTGATGATGAGGAACTAAAATAGTGGATTCTTACATTTTTCAGTCATCCACCAAGTACAACTAGAATGCAAAGAAGTAGAGGAGCATATTTTTGTTCTTCGGGTGAAGAAAGAAATAATCATTCCACCAAGAAAATATTTATTGATAACTAGATCAAGAACATTACAGAACAAATTTTCATCCCAGAATAAGCACCAGAAACAATTCAACAATAGTCCCACTAAACAAATTCTATAAATCCACATGCATATGTACAATAGACAAATCAGAACAAAAGAAAACTTCATTACTGGTGAGTAGTCAAACAAGCAGTTCATCTCCTTTTTCTCTTGTTTTGTTTTATCACTTTGTAATGTGCCAAAATTGCCTCTTGTATGCTCTGTTAAAACCTAGCAGTGATTTCTCAATATGCCTCTTTCTTTGTTCCAACTCTTTCTTCTATTTTATGCTACATTGTAGCCCTAATCCTAGTTTGTTTGGACAATCGCATTCACTTTTTACAGATCCTATTTAAAATACAGTTGTATGTTTTTTGAACTTGGCCAAGAATGTTTTTGGCATTTATAAATATTATTGAAAAAACAATTGTATATTTTTTTACCTTGGCAAAGTACTATTTTTGCATAAGTAGTTGTTAATTTTCCAAAATTTTGTTGTTACACAAAATTTGCAAACCTGTATTCACTCTATAATTTTTGAATGAAATTTGCTATATTACATCCACTTGTCAATAGTTTTAACTCATATGTGCTTCATTACTGACAATTTAACCGACACTTGACTTTCTTTATATATATTATTTTTATCCTATCTGTATTATAGCTTAACCAACATCGTGCATTGTCAAGTATTGTTTTAATTATGAACATTATCATAATCTATGGTTCTGGACTTGATTGTTTTAAGTTCAAAGTCCTTATCATTTTTTCAATGAAATAGCTTCTTATGTGCATATGTAGAAATATTTCAACAATGGAAGCAACGTAGCTTCACAAAAATGTGCATCTAACTCTGGGATTTATGGATCCACAAACCTCCAAAGAGGATTGGCCATAAGCAATGATTTGATTCCATACAGTCCTGCAACTCCACAGTTCAAATAGTTATCAATGCAATCAATAATATAATATTGTTATTCATTGATAGCATTGATAACTATTAGACTGGGTGTTTTTGTATGGGGGATACACCTGTGTGGAGGTGCGAAAGCTATACATGTATGCATAACATCATAGGTATAGCTTCCACACACATAGGTATATCTTCCGCACCTCTGCACAAGTGTATCCCCCACACAATAACACTTAGTCTAATAGTCATCAAGCAGTAGATGTATTGATCGTTCCTTTCCTCGCCTTTTATCTCTCGCATTCAAGTTTAACAAGATCTTTTAATATCATAATATCTTTATTTACTTTATATATTTTATTATTCTAGTAATTTTACATAATCTCTATGGGTACATATTTTTATTTATTTTATTTTACAGTGTATGACTTAACATGTTTATATGCAAGCATATTCTCAAATATGACAAGTTTAAATGTATGCACAATATTAAATATGTAGATGACAAGCGTTAATATATGTATATATGTAAAAAAACATTTTTCTATGTATATGCATATGCATAACAATATTCTATTGTTGATAACATCGACGACTATTGGACTGGGTGTTTGTTATGCAATGATGTGCATGTGTAGAGGCGAAGACACTTTGCATTGATTCATGTCCATCATTTCCTACAAACATTTCACATTTTTATCGCATATGCTAAAATCATATGCTAACATCACATTCAACAATTCACTTATTTTCATTTCTTAGAGCATCTTCTAACCCCCCATTTAACATTTCACTTATTTATTTACCAAGATTTACTATACATTGAACAATTTACCTTTTTGCTTATTTTTACAAAGTTTAATGCTAAGTGATTTTACTGCAAATACTTTGCATTTCTTTCCACATATGCTAACCTCCCCATTAAACATTTCATTTATTTACTAAATTTTACTCCACATTGAACAATTTGTTTTTTTCTTATTATTACAAAGCTTTATGCCAATTGTTTTTACTATAGCATAAACAATAATGCTATTTTTTTATTATATGAATTATCTTTTGACAAAGACAATTCATTATCGATGCTTATAGTTATATTAAGTTTCATTGTTCAACATATCTTTTCCATTAAACAACATATGTTTAACAATTGACAGGGATTGTGTTGCCATGCAGCCCTTGTTATATGTAGACATACAGTCATGAATTATCTTTTGACAAAGATAATGCATTATCGATGCTTACAGTTATATTAAGTTTCATTGTTCATCATATGTTTTCCATTAAACAACATATGTTTAACAATCAACAGGGATTGGGCTTCCATGCAACCCTTGTTATATGTAGAAATACAGTCCCCTAAATGATATGATCAATCAAGGGGATTCCAAGTGACAACAGTGCAGCAGGCCACAACCATTCCATACATTCTACTCAACACACATCTTACATCGAACACCCACTACAGTTGGAGGTACCATTACATAGTTGGACGAGCAAGGATTTACCATATTTTTTGTGTTTTTTTTGTGCATGACTACAAGAATGGGAAGTTGTAGTTTCTTCTCTTTGAGTGCAAGATAATTGACTTTCTCTATCCAATTTGTATATCATGATTTCTCATGTTTCAGTTAGCATTTTCTTATGAGAAATGTTCACTACAAGATAAAAATCATCCTTTGTAGACATGGTTATCTATGATCTGTAATGAAGAGACACATCAAATGATGCCTTCAATAATGTGCTCTTTCCTGTTGATGGTATGATAGTTTTCCTCTCACTAACAGTCGAGCAATAGGGATAATTTTAAGAATGGAAATTTATTTTAAAATGTGGAAATATTGGTGAATCTTACTAGTCCTTAATATGCCAACTATAAAATGTTTGGCAATATTTTTGCAAAAATATTCAAATTTCTAAGGATTTTATATAGTATGTATAACATTTTGGTGATTTTTTAGGTAAAATAATTTTAGCCTATAGAAATTGGGTGAATCATTTTTAGAATGGTGAATCTGGTTTTTGTAAAAAGAATGGAAAATTATCCCATGGGAGAAGTTTAGGACCTAAAATTTTCCCTATCGATTAGACAACAAAGAATACGGGTGCCAATGTCCTTTGAAATCTATGCCATATCTTACCTTACCACCCGCAATGAAGTAGGTATTACTCATCGACAAATTGGGTTGATTTTCTCATCGAAAATTTTTGTTTCTTCTCATCGGTGATTTGGACCGATTCTTCCATTGGCCCGTGAATATTGTTTCTAAACATGTTCATTGATCATTTTGGGCCAAAGTTTTCATCGATAGTTTGACTCTACATTTCATCTGCGACTTTGGGTCGATTCCTCATTAACATTTTTTCAATTTGTTAATTCACCATAGTTATTTGAATATTTATTTATTTTCGATGTACTTCTGATCTGAAAATCCTTAGATGTCAAAATAGTTCTTAAGTAAACATTAACATCCTAACAGATTCGGGAAAATGAAGATCGTTATGACTATTTGCAAAATATCATGTAAAAATGTTTACTTATCCATAAATTCATCAACTGATAATAACTTGTGGAAATAAGAATGTCAAAATAAAGAGAAATAGAGACATCAAATAACAAGGCTCATTACGCACTTTGATAAAGGAGGTCACCCATCTTGGGATATGTATCCAGGTCTGCTTCCAAACAATGAGACTACTCTATTAATGTTCAAATGCTTGATACAATGATGACTTACAATGTAAAATTCAAAGACACCCTTCAACTCTACTGCTCAAACCTAGAATCAGAGGTTACCACTAAATTCCTCTTGAAATTCTAAGAAGAATGAATATAAAATTGACTATCTTTTGAACATGTTCATAAAGACCCCCTTTTGCACATAAAATGAGACTATGGCTCTCATACACGAAAAATGGAACTAAAACTTTCATACATAGAACTTTAGCACAAAACTGACATCACCATCATATTCCACTCAAAAAACTAAGAAAAATGAGTATAAACACTCTATACTTCTCTCAAAGACTCTATGGCACGTAAATCAACACCAAAATGAACTCAGTACGAATTCTTGACATGAACTTCGATGTAGACCTGATCTTGGCATGAATTTTTATGTTTTCATCACAACCCATGTGTGTGGTGCATTGGTTTGGGCACTTATTTAAATAGGGGAGTTTGGGGGGTTGAACCCCACCTGACCCTCCTATATACCCGGATTGGCATGATTTATGCACTTAAATTTGATTCCATTAGTAGTATTTAACAACCAATATACATGGTGTGTTGTTTAAGTGGTTGGGCCATTGGCCCATAGGTCACAGGGTCGACCCCGACAGATGCCCATTTGTGGTGTATTATGTTTAATTCCTTTAAATATAAAACCTTTGCTTAACAGTAACAAGTGGCTTGGTATCCTAATTGGTTCCAGCTTGTAGCTAAGTCATTGCTCTGACTATCGGAGGTTACAGGATCGAAACCGTCGAGCCCCAACAAATTTTGATACTATTAACCAATATTGGACCATTAGAGAGTGCCACGTGGCACTCTCTAATTGGTCCATGCCACCTCAACCATACACCTATGACCATGTTGCATCATCTATACAATGCCATACGCCATCTTCCATGTCATTGTATGTCCTTCCACCTGGATGCCACGCCAATGTACATACTACCACATGGCACCTTTTTATTCATGCCACGTGGATTGTACACATGCCACATCATCATACAAATGACATGTGGAAACATTTTATTGGTCCAATTAGGTGCATAAAAATCCATAAATGAGTGACACATGATAGCCTCTCGTGTTTCCACATCATCTTGTTGATGTCACCTTATGCCAACTCAGATGTACAGATGGTCCACGTGTTATCATGTGGGATTTCCTTGTGGCACCCCCATTTTTTCCTTCTACCCTATTTTTACCAAAACTTTGAAAATCCATAACTTTCTCATACGATGTTTGTTTGAGGCAATTCACATGTCGTTGGAAATATCTCAATGAGATCTAAGCAATGAAGTCATTTTCATTATAATTTGAGATGATCAATTTCTTATCATTCTAGATCCTTTTGGATCACACCTCCCCACTGAAGAACTTTTGGACCTCCAAAAATATGGATTATTCAGAAATGAAGTGAGGATACTTCCACCTCACTTGTCCAGTATCATCCATCCATCCTGCTTGGATAATGACCACCTAACTTATCACAACAATAATGAATATTGAAACAACATTGTTTACCAAGTTATCCATTACCTTAAATTCACAAACTGCGTTATTTATTGTTGCAGCTAGTAGACATACTCCATTGATTACTAATAAACTAAACAACAAAACTGAATATACAAATGCAAAAAAGAATGAACCAATAACATATTTTCCCTTCTTAACAGGAACAATATCAACCAAAGGACCTTCTTTACTTTCCACCGAAGCCTGTAAATATGGATCCTAGATACTAGCTTTAACTAACTTGTTCACGTGCCTTGTGGTGACAATGGTCAAATTAGTATTCATCTAATGAGCTCTCACAATGAACTCAATCCCCTCCTTGAAAAGATGATACTTGTTCTATTCCTTGTATAAAATGGCATTCTTGTCATATAATGCCTTCATCTTAAATTCATGTGTATAAGCTGGAACATTTTTCCATTTTCCTTGTCTCATATGTTGCCAAGAAATCACTAATGTTTGCATGTAAGCTAATGGATAAATTGATTTCTTAATGTGACATTAAATTCAATCCATGAATAAATAATTTTACCATGTTGAATAAGATTATCTTATGTCTGACTCTCCCACCATATCAATTTTGTGTCACTCAGGTGAAGAGTAGACAAATGTATCCTTGCAGTGTCCTTTATTATTTTTTGTACCTTGTAATATACTTCAATTTGTTTGAACCAATTATCCAACTTCTATGCATTCAACTCTCCATTATAAGTAGGAAAATCAAACTTTACATCTATCTTTAACAAAGGAAAATCATGAGAAAGAGATGACTTCTTCGAATCATTTTTCCTCTGATGAGAAGAATGTTCACTTTCATCAGGAGAATAAGATGATGATGATGATGATTATGGGGACAAAGGTGGCTCTGGAGTTTCTTCACCTTCTCCTTCTTCTTTAATTGCTTCAATTTCTATTGATGTACTCAATTTCTTCTTTCAGTCTTCATACATTTCTTCCACCGCGGCCTTCATTGTCATGAACGCAGAAAATAATGTCTCTTCAATACTGAAAGGATTTTGGATTCGAAGAATCCTTGTCTTTTGTTGAAGCCATTTCTTTCTTTTGAAATGCACGTCTCAAACCAAACTCATGAATGTACTCTTCAAATGATCCTTCACCAAGATTGAGTTTGGACCTCGTAAGAATTAACTTGGAAAGACACGTCAAAACCAGCTATGATACCAACTTGATATGAAAATCCTTAGATGTCAAAATATTTCTTAAGAAAACATTGACTCTAACCAGATTCAGGAAAATGAAAATCGTTATGACTATTTGTAAAATATCATGTGAAAATTCTTACTTATCCATAACTTCATTAACTGATAATCACTTGCATAAATAAGAATGCCAAAATATAGAGAAATAGAGACAACAAATAACAAGGCTCCTTACACAGTTTGATAATAGAGTTCACCCATATTGGGATACATCTCAGGGTCCACCTCAAAACAGTGATACTTCTCTATTAATGTTGAAATGATTGATACAATGATGCCTTACAATGGAAAATTTCAATAGACCCCTCAAAGACTCTATGGCACACAAATCAAGACCAAAATGAACTCAATATGAGTTCTTCGCATGAACTTTGATGCAGACCTACTATTGGCACAAATTTCTATGTTTCCATCACAAACCATGTGTGTGGTGCGTTGGTCCGGGTGTTGATTTAAATAGGGGAATTCAGGGGTTTGAAACCCACCCTACCCTCCTATATACCTGGATTGGCATGGTTTATTCACTTAAATTTGATTCCATTATCAGGATTTAACAACCAATATACATGGTGTGTTGGTTAAGTGGTTTGGTCGTCAGCCCAAAGTTCGCGAGGTTGAGCCTGAGCGATGCCCATTTGTGGTATATTATGTTTAATTCCTTTAAATATAGAACCTTCTCTTAAGCGTAACAAGTGGCTTGGTTTACTGATTGGTTTGGTCTTGTAGTTAAGTCATTGGTTTAAATGTCATAGGTTATGAGATTGAAACCATCAAGCCCCAACAAATTTTGATACTCTTAAACAATATTGTCCAATCGGAGACTGCCACATGGCACTCTCTGATTGTTCCATGCCACCTCAACCGTACACTTGTCACCATGCCGCATCATCTGTATGATGCCACCTGTCACCATGTTGTGTCATATGTACGATTCCACCTATCATATTCCACATCATTGTACGGCCTGCCACTTGGATTTGATGTTACTATATGGCATGCCATGTGGAACCCTTTCAACAGTGCCATGTGGACCGTACGTAATCCACAACATTGAATATATTACATGTGACAACTTTTTACTAGTCTAATTGGGTGTCAAAAACATCTAAAATGAGTGACATGTGGTAGCCTCTTGTGATGCCATGTCATTTTGTTGATTTCATCATGACATCACCATGTGAAAACTTAGTTGTACAGATGGTCCATGTGTTATCCTGTGGGATTTCCATGTGGCACCCCCATTTTTTCCTTCTACCCTATTTTTACCAAAACTTTGAAAAGCCATAACTTTCTCATATGACATCCATTTGAGGTGATTCATGTGGAATTGGAAATCTCTCGTTGATCTCTATGTAATGAAGTCATTTTCATTATCATTTGAGATGATCTATTTTTTAGCATTCTAGATTCTCTTGGATCAACTTCAGTGACTAAATTTTTCCTTCACCCTGCCATATTGCACTAATTGTTTCCCCTGCAACACATAACATGGACCCAAAGTTTCCTTTCTGCATATAGCAAGAATTTTTTTTATGAAGGAAATGTATCGAATGCACCAAAACCTTCCACTTGCGTGACATATTGTTTAGAAAATCACTTTTCCTTGTGTCACATCACATGAGATCAAATTTTTTATATCCACGACAGAGTGATGAAATCATATGTTGTTTGACATTTCTAATTACTTTTTGACATAGCCCGCTTCTAAGAATGAAAAACTATCTATGTTCATATGATCACATTGTTTTTAGTTTACTAAATGAATTTAAAAATAAATCGTTTATACCTTTTCATGTTATAACGATGTATCTTTTTCACTTTCAAGTACAATTGGTAGTATTTCATAATTGCA
>SNQJ01S0041532.1:146806-167260 GCA_010110895.2 Picea sitchensis | reverse complement strand
TTTTTTTTTCTTGGTAGAATTGAGCGCTCATTCAAGATGAAAACTAGTAGGCAGAAGAATTTACATGCCATTAATAGCATAAAACTCAACATGTAATACCAATCATCCTTCAGGCATGCTTGAAGTAGAATACATGGATATTCAATGAGTTTTTAAACCCAATTACAACCCATGGTTTGTACAATGAGAGAACAAGAAAATAATTTGAGTCTAGAGAACTCTTAAGAAAATATTATTGCAAGTATAGTTGATAGACAATCTCGCTCAGTTTCAAATCGTGTGTTTGCAAGTACCTCACAACATATGCGAACATCAAAGAAAAATATTCATACAAAGAAGATGATGGTTTAACTCAAAAATATAATTTCCTTTTAGTTTATGCTCATGCAATTAAATGAACTCTAGTTTTATTCGAATTGATAACAAAGAATTCATATCTAGAATAAGTTTAGAATTACCTCTAACTTGGTGTACTAGATATTAAAGGATTTTTCAAAGCATTCCAATTGAAGTCAACTAGCAGCAGACACATACTTTATCTAGAATTTGAGAAGCATATATTCATTTTAACCATGAACCATAAGGATTTTGTAAAAATATATATAAATAGAGAGAGAACACAGATGAAATACTTATATGTTGAATGTTGTAGACCAAACAATTCCTTGATATTGAGTGATTTCCAGTCAACCATAGGGAGTCAGTTGTGGACACTACTGCCTATCCAGGCTATGATGCCACTAGAGAGAAGTGAGAAATAATATTTTGAATTCAAACTAAATATGCCCAAACCAAGTGATTTTCACTCCTAAGCATCTTATGAATATAATAACTCTCAGGCACCCACTTTACCTATCCCACACAACCCAATGAGTATTTCATTCTCCACTATATAGTACCTCATAAATTTATCCATCAAGTGCTCTTCAACATGTGCATAGAAAGGTCTAGGATGGTATCTCAAGCTTCTACAAATGTCCTTGGTCTCTTGTCATTTTTCTTATGTCTAATGGCTCAATTTCATGGTTGGCCTCTTTTATAAGGGAACAACTCTCTTTTCTCTACTGTCTTATGTACCTAAAACTTTTTCTCCTTTTTTTTTCTAATATCCTCCCCTCATTTGAAATTTTCATGGATGAATGACAGTAAGATAATTTCAACTCAACTTCTTCCTAGTTCCAAGAATGTAGGGAATACAACTTGTTGTGTTTTAGGAAGTAATGGCCTATATTGAAGAATTTGTTTCCTCCACTCTTCTTAACCTCTTTTAACTTTGCAAACTTAGATTTTGAAATGAGTGAAAGTTCAAGGTAACAAAAGATAGATGTTTTTAGGCATAAAATACCCTGGAGCCCATAACCTTTCCTCTCTTGTGGTATCATAACCCATTTAAGCACTCATGATGTGTCGATCTTAGTATTTTTCATTATTAAATGAAAAAATGAAACACTTCCAATATTCAGAGCACCATGGGATATCCACCCCATGGTGTTAGTATAGTAGAAAATAAAATACCTATGTAGAGTTTTAACAATTTTAATTACAAATATTTCAAGGAGCAAAATTGGGATATTATATCCCTTCCCCATTGGAATAACACTATCCTCGGTGTTCCTTTATTGCAGCAATGTCTTTGATAAAAATAGGGATATATATGTCTCTCTCATGGCTTCCTCTATCCCCCAAGTGGCCTCATTTGGCCTGAAGTACCTCCATTGCACTTCCACCTAAGTGATGGCTCGGTTATGGATCATTGTGACTTTCCTGTCTAATATGAAAATGGGTTATGGCTATAAATCTCCCTTTGGTTCCACCTCGATAACATCCCAATCAATAACATGGTTAAAATCATGTACATATTTTTTAATAAAAAATACATGAAAAACATTATGTGTTTTAATATTTCCATGAAAATAAATTTTATAATCTATTAATCCTATCCTTTCCAAAATTTCAAATGGTCCACAATATCTGAGTGCAATTTTGGCATAGACTCCAAGCATCAGGGAAATATTTTCTGGTTTCACTTTAAGATACACATGTTATTTGACTTTCAATTCTTTATGCATTATGTTTCTATAATGCCTTATATCTAATAACAATATTAAATACTAAAGGAAGGAAATCATAAATGGATTTAAAATAATAATAGGAGATATTAAAAACACGATAATAACAATTAACATTCAAGTAATATATTAGTAAGGAAAATAATGAAAAGAAAGATAAATTGCTAATTCTAACTAATGGAAAATATAAATGAAGAACTAACACTCAACTAATATATTAGAAAGGAAATCAGCAAAAAGGAAAGAGAAATTACTAATTATATTTAATGAAGGAAGAGAATGGAGAGGAGGAGATTTTTGGGTGAAGGAAAATATTGAGTTGAAAAATTAAAGGTTGGCATAAGAGGTTGATTTAGAGCTTGGTGGACTCTCAGTCTAGAGTATTAAAAGTATTAAATACTATGGATTTATTTTACCATTTTAAAAGTTGTAAAGTCTACAATTTAAAGTTTGAACTCACACGCACACTCTAAACTTTGTTGTGAAGTAATACATCGTGCTTATAAAAAAAAATTGTGGTTTAATACACTATGACGATAAAAAAAAATTTACAATGTGATACATCATGACAATAGAAACTTTGTTGCAGTGGAATACACCAAGATGATAGAAATTGTGTTTCACAGTGCAAGACATTGTGAGGATAAAAACTTTATTGCAGTGCAATACACCAAAAAGATAAAAACTTTGTTGCGATGTGCTACATTGAAAAGAAAAAAACTTTTCTTTGTTGAATCCCTTTAAAATTAATGTGTATAGTTATCACCTATAAAAACTTTGAATGTGATGTGCCTCATCTCTAAAAACTTGCACATCACTCACCTTGAAACTTTGGATGTATCCGTTAAAAAGTTTGTCTCATATACCTCATAAAGGAGGTTGGAAGTGAATGGTGATTGTTATTTTTAAATATATAATTAATCTATATTAAAGATTGTATGATACATCTCACATTTTTCCCTTTAATAATTTATTTGAATTTAAAATATAAAAAATATGCATAATATAAACATGTGTGAGTATAATGGTTAAGAACATGTGTTTCCTCTTAACAGGTCACAAGTTCAAATCTAGAGGGGGGTAAGGTATGTATACCTCTGTAGACTTTACCAGTCAAATCATTGGGCGAAGGGGGTCTCTATATTAAATTGTATGATACATCACCCTGTCACCACATATGGATATGCACTTGTTTCCACCCGCCTCCAAGTAAAATCATTGTCATCATTATTGAACGATGCCTGGCTAAGACGAATTTATCACAATACAACAATGAAAACCATTATTGACTAACATCAATCAATAAAATGGACAATCAAAAACGTTTTGAAAGAAATCAAACTGTAAATGTTAAGAAACTAAAACAATTACCTTTTCGATAAAAGGATGAAATATGTTGAGTTTGGGAGAGCGTAAACAAAACTTAGCCAACCTATGCCCGAAGTCTTAGAGTTATAACCCTATGAATTGCATGGATTATGTAGAAAACGAATAATTCATTGGCTAAATGATCGGTCGGGTGCACAATTTTGTTTTCGATTGTTGGAAATAGTAATTATAAGTCGACGATCTTTATGTCTTGGCTGATTTGTTGGTATGTCAGTCTGTCCGTCTATCTACAAATACAAATTTGTAAGTTTACTCAAACTCAATTTGTTAGTCGGCAAGCAAGGGAGTTATTTAATGAAGTCGATCTTAATGTTTCTTGAGTCCAGTTAAGTAGATAAAAGTCAATTGAATTTATTGACGTATTTAATGTTGAGTCAGTTTTTACTTCTATAAGAAGTCTCAGTGTTATCTATATATGTATGAGTATGTAGGAATTCATATATGCAAAGCAATAGAGAGAATAGTCGATAGAAGAGAAGAAATAGTTGAAGGTAGTCGAATAATTCTGAGAGCTCAAGCTATGGTTCTGTAAGTTGCAGAAGTTGTTAAGAAGTCATTGGATCCGAATCTCATCTTAGTTATTGTATTATCACGCAATGCCAAAGTTTATCTTAATATCAAGTATTTTGTGTGTTCACAATTTCATTTCTATTTATGATTTTATGTGCTAAGAATAACACTATGTTGTTTTGCATCCATAAATAATTTCATTCACTGTGTTTTCATAGCACGCAGTAAATCGTGTAGTCTGTGCACTGCGTGATAAATCCCAAGATTTTAGTAAGGAAGAATTTTTGTGGTGCGCAATATTTGTAACTATCTCGTGCAGAGTTTGTCTGTGTGTTGTAGATATGAGATCTCATATCAGAGAAGGTTGATCAAAGCAAGTTTTATCAGTGAAAGATTCAAGAGAAGAAACTCTACTGTAAAGAGAAAATATGGCCTCTACTTCAAATATGCAACCTCCCACTTTTACATGAAATAATTATGAGTTATGGCCCTTAACCATGAAGGCCTTGTTTCGGGGTGAATATGCCTAGGAGATATTTGAGAATGGTTATGTGTAACTAGCATATCAGGCAACGTACAATTCCCTCACACAAGCTATGAAGGATGCATTGAAAGATCAAAGAAAGAAGGATGGAAATGCGATGTTTTACATACATCAAGCCATGCATGAGAGCATACTCCCAAGATTTGCATCAGCCAAGCAAGCCAAGGAAGCGTGGGACATATTACAAACATATTATAAAGTTATGGACAAAGTCAAGACCTCAAAACTACAAATTCTTAAAAGAGATTTTGAAACTCTGTCAATGAAGGATACAGATTCAGTAAAAAATTCTTTACCCATGTCATTGGACTGATAAATCAGATTAAGTCTCATGGAGAAACCATAGAGGATAGAAAATTTGTTGAGAAGGTACTTAGGAGTCTTCCTCCTAAATTTGATACTCTTGTTGTGACCTTAGAAGAGAGTAAAGACATGAGTCAGCTTAGTCTAGATGAACTACAAGCTTCCCTCATTGATCATGAAAACAGATTAAACAGGTCAAATATGTCATTAGAGAATGCACTTTCTGTTCATTCATATATAAGTCGTGAAGAGGAAAGGGGATAGATAAACATAGAAGAATAGGAAAAAGTTATGTCAGAGGTGGACGTAGTAGCAATCCTGGAAACACTGGTGGAAGAGGTCAAAACCCAAATACTAGTCATCCAAGTAGTCATAGAACTAATAAATAAAATATTCAGTGACATTACTGCAAAAAGTATGGACATTATGTATATGAGTACAGGAAGAGACAAAATAATTAGAACAAGCAAGGACAAGATCAATCACACAGTGCAAATATTCCCTACAGTCCTATGTTTATGGCATGCCTTGAAGCAATGCCTATAGTCTCATCAGTTGAAAGCAATGTTGCTCAATAAATTCCATATGATATATGGTGTCTAGATTCATACTTTAGTAATCACATGACATGAAACATAGAATTGTTTTTTAGTTTGGATAAGTCAGTCCAAACAAAAGTTACACTTGGAACATATATCCAGGTCACTATCTTAGGCAAAGGAAGTATAAACATTTTAACTAAACAAGGAGAACAAAAGGTTATGCCTAATGTATATTATTTTTTTGGTTTGAAGAACAATCTGATGAGCACAAAAAACCTATTACAGAAAGGATACAAAATCTATATGGAATATTATCACTGTGTGATTATGGACATATATCCAAGAAATCAACTTATTGTAAGAATCTAGATGACAAGAAACAAAATGTTCCCATTGACATTGAAGCCAGCCAAGAAGAAAAATATAGCACGGGATGTTGGTAAGTAAAAATATGCACAGTTAGACATTGCATTTACAGCAGAAAGTGTGTGCATTTCCAATGAAGAAAACAGTGCACGCAGTATCAATAAAGGAGAAAGTGGTGCAAAGATGTAGGCAACATTTTAATCTGAAGTACAAGATGATTCCTGGCTATGGAATTTCATATTTGGACACTTAAAATTTGGATCTCTAAATCTACTACAAACAAAGGATATGATAAAAGGTTTTCCATTGATTGAAAAAACAAAAATAATATGTGAAGGATGTATTTTTGGAAAGTAGCATTGAGAATAATTTCAAGTTGGCAAGTATTACAAAGAAAAAGCTCCACTGGAAATTGCACACTCAGATATTTGTGGACCAATGAAAACACCATTTATAAGAGGCAATACATATTTTCTGACATTTATTGATGATTTCTTAAGAAAAACATGGATTTATTTCCTAAAACATAAATCTAATGCATTGGGTTGTTTTCAACAATTTAAATCACTTATGGAGAAGAAACGTGGTTATTACATAAAGTGTCTAAGAAATTATAGAGGAGGAGAATATATTTCAAGAGAGTTTCATAACTTTTGTAAAGTTCATGGCATCTACAAGAAATTCACTACACGACATATACCACATCAGAATGGCGTCCCAGAAAGAAAGAACAAAACCATCATGGAAATGGCGTGCAATATGTTGGTAGCCAAATATTTGTCAAATGAGTATTGGGTTGAAGCAGTAGCAACTGCATTTTACATCTTGAACATATATCCAATAAAGAGTGTGAATAACAAAGTTCCTCAAGAATCCTGGATAGGTATGAAGCATAATGTGGTGCACTTGAAAGTTTTTGGTTGTGTCACATACACACATGTTCTAGATGAGTAGAGAAATAAGTAGGACAAGAAAGGACAAAAATGTATATTTGTTGGGTATTCTAAAGATACAAAAGGATACAAGATGTATGACCCTGTCACAAGAAAAGTCATAATCAACCAAGATGTTCAATTTGTGGAGAATGAAGCATGGGATGGAATGATAGAAAAGATAGTTAGCATTATTAATTCTATTAAGCATGATGAAACAGAAGAAAAGGTGATTAAAAAACCATGTACAAGTCATTTCGCAATCCCTTCTACACCTCGAACTATGATGCAAATCACAATGCAAAATACTCCAGTAATATCAACAGGTGTGCAGTCTACACCTAGAGCGCAACAAACTCCAACAAATAGTCCAAGTAGTTCTACATCTCCAGATCCAACATTAGCAAGTTTGTTGCCAAGGAAGACAAGAATTATGTGAGACATCTATAATGAGGATACATAAAATTAATTTTCATTTTTTTCTCTGTTTTCACAAAAAGATGATTCATTAACCTTTGAAGAAGTTGTCAAAGATGATGTATGGGCACAAGCCATGGATGAATAAATCAAATGCATAGAAAGAAATTATACATGGAAGTTGGTAGATGTACCTAAAGACAAGGATGTGATAAGTGTCAAGTGGATTTACAAAACCAAGAAACATGCAGAAGGAAATGTGCAGAAGCACAAGGAAAGGCTAGTTGCAAGAGATTTTCCAGAGAAACCTGGAATTGATTTCAATGAAACATTTGCACTAGTTGCGCGCATGAACATAGTCAGAACTGTGTTAGCCATTTTCATGTAAAACATATGGCCAGTTTATCATATGGATGTAAAGTCAACATTTTTTAATGGACATTTAAAACAAGAATTGTATGTGGAGCAACCACAAGGCTATCAAGTTCCAGGACAAGAAAACAAAGTGTAAGGATTAAAGAAAAGACTGTATGGATTAAAGAAATCTCCCATAGCTTGGTATAGTCACATAGATTCCTACCTCACATAGAATTCATTTCAGAGAAGTGAATGAGATCCAACACTATATATCAAATCAAATCAACAAGGTAATAAGTTAATTGTTTTCTTATATGTAGATGATCTTATTTTTATAGGTGATTTTGACATAGAAGAAATTAAGTTAGTCATGAAGGTTTAATTTGAAATGATTGACTTAGGGATTCTGAGATATTTTCTGGGCATTGAATTTCACCAGTCCAAAGTTGGTATATTTATTTCATAATCTAAGTATGCCCATGAAATTCTAAAAAGATTCAATATGATAAATTCTAAATTATCCCCAACACTTGCCATAACAGGATTGAAGTTAAGAAAGCAAGATGAAGGATCCAAGGTGGATCCCACACTGTTTCAAATACTGGTTGAAATCTTATGCATTTAATAGAAACAAGGCTTGATATTATGTATAGAGTGAATCTGATTTCAAGGTTCATGGAAACTCCAAAAGAATCACATTGGAAGGCAGGGAAAATAATTTTGAGATATGTGAATGGAACAAAATATTTTGGCATTAAGTATTCTACTTCATAAGAGTTTAGACTTATTGGATACACTGACAGTGATTGTGGAGGAAACATAGATGATAGGAAAAGTACCTTTGGGTACACATTTCATTTTGAAAAAGGTATAGTATCATGGGCATCAAGGAAGCAGCTCATAGTGACTCTTTCTTCAGCAAAAGTAGAGTACATCACAACTACAAGTGCAACTTGTCAAAAAATTTGGATGAGAATAATGTTAAAATATTTGTTGCAGGAACAAAAGGAACCAACTATAATATTTTGTGACAACAATTGTTCCATCATGTTATCAAGGAATCATGTGTTTCACAAGAAAACCAAGCACATTGATACAAGGTATCATTTTATCAGAGAATTAGTGAATAACAAAGAGATCTGTTTAGAATTTTGTAGGTCAAAATAACAAGTCACATATATTTTCACAAATATTTGGCAAGATATGCATTTCAACATCTTTGTAGTAGTCTGGGAGTCTGTGCAGTAACATATGTTTGACAATATATGCAAATTTAAGTTTTGATATATTTTTTTGTAATCCCACCTACTTATAATTAAGGGGGAGTATTGGAAATAATAATTACAATTCATTGAGATTTACATCTCCGTCGATTTGTCAATAATTTAGTCTACAAATACAAATTCATAAGTTTACTCAAAATCAGTTTTGTCAGTCGGCAAGTGGTGCAGACCCTCCCCCTCTGGGGCTGCACGAACTCACGGTCTAGGATTGTTTTCAAACACCTGAGTCGAATTGACTCTTAGACTCCCTGTTGGAACCTGATAAACTTTATCACATGTCCCTCTTTATCGAAAGTGCGGGTCCTCTCAACCCTGCAACTCTCTTCTCTTCCTTTTAAAGAAATTTGGCGATGACACTCATTCTTCGTGGCAGGTCGTTTCTATCGTGTGCCCTTGGGATGTGTCTCGGGGCTCAACTACAATAGTTCTTTAGGATTTGGGATTTATATTGTCCCACAACAACCAAATCCTATGTTCCTGAACTCCAAATCGATGGACTCAAACGACGCGAGGATCAACGTTCCTCATCCATCCTTTTGATCGACGATTGTGATCTAATATGGACTCCAAACTTCGGGATTCTCTCGCTATCCTCCTCTCACTTATCTCAGAGTACTACTCCTTCGATATGTGTGGATCTCTTCCATCCATCCATCCCTCCCAGATCTAATGGTCTGGATTCAAACCTCTCTTCGCGAATTCACGAAGATCTTTTTTTCTCTTGGAAAACCTCCTAGATCTCCAACTCTTGGATCTCCTAATATTTTTCCACCTGTCTCCTCCTGATGATGGAAAAATTCATAGTCTTCAGGACTTTGGCAAGTCCTCGAACCTCTTGTACACTTATCACAATTTATTCCCGAGACTTATACTGTTCTCAGCCTTTCCTCTGCACTCCTTGCAAAGTTATGTGCTAATCCTTCTGAGATTTTGCTCGACTTGAAACCTTTGAGGTTCTCAGTTCTTTTGTTTCCTCCCATGGACTTTCCAGTTCCCTCCTAGAAACTTAACACTCTTCTTCCTGAGCTTGTAAGATGAACTTACTTTCTTCTTAGCTCATTCCTTTCTCTCAGCTAAGCCTTTATACGGGTTCTCCCTGAGCCCTTCCATAAGTCGTAAAGAATATCCTTTCCTTGGTTGATGCACTCTTGCAAATCCTTCCTTCCTCAGAGTGTTTAGCAACCCTAGGGTTCTCTTAACGCTTCCAACACTCCAGAATGTGTTTCTTCTGTGCGCACTTGCACTTTCTCTATGCCCTTCCGACAGAGTATTATAGAGTATTTAGTAACTTTGTGTTGTGCTTCCTCCCACACAATCTTTCTTCCAAAGGTATTCAAAAAACTTAAAATTCCCTTCCAAGTCTATGAATTATCCTGGTATTCCCTCCTGATAGGCTCTCTTATGACTCGAATGATTTCAGACATGCACTCCTTATGTCAGCTCCTAGAGTTTCCACCTTCTGTCTTGCACTCCTTGCACTTAGCCTCGAGAACCAAAACTAATCCAACACACTCAAAGATAAAATATTATAACTCTATCCCTGTAGATGATTTCTAACATACATCTACAGTGAAAACGCATACAAATAACATTCGCAATTAAACATCCATTACACACAAATTGATAAACAAGAAAATATTTTACTTTCTATTAATGGTGGAATGTCCATTAAAGTATGTGAGTTCAAACTATGACTAATTCTCGACTCTAAAAGATCCCTCTACAACTACATCTTCCTTCTCTATTGGCAACAATACAAGATCTTATACAAGAGGGACTTGATGAGATTCACTCCAACCTAAGCTAGTGGTGTCTAATCACTATTAAAAAACGCTTGAATAATGAGGCATATTACAATGATGGAAATATGATCAGGATCTAATACAGATCCACCCTACCATAAACCACTTAATGGAGACGTTACCTACATCTTGTGCGAAGCCACAACTTGGCTCTACTAACCTGTCAGCATTTATTGCCTTGATCATGATTTAGATTTTAGAAGGAAAAATGAGAGGGTGATGCCTCTCCCTTCCTTGAATGTGCACCACTCGTGCTAATCAGTTGGTTCATGCTGAGGTGGAGCGATGCTCCTGCATAATACTCCATGGCTATGAAAATTCATGAGCTCCTAATCATGATATTCCCAGCTTTGTTAAATCCTCGTAGATCCCAAAATTTCTCCCGGAGTTGTCCTTTTGCTCCTTTGTTTCTATTTTGTTGTTGTTTCTTCATCTTTCCTATTGCTCATGCAGGTTTTCCCCTATCCAGCTTCTCCTTGCTGACCACTTCTTCTTTCAACCTCAACATCAACTTCCTTATTTCCTCTACGACTTCTTCTAGCTGCTTCATCGGCTGGTTTTCCTTGTGAAGTTGGCTCGGCTGCAAATATTCATGTTGCTCTATGGGTGGATCATCTTGATTTCCCATGTTTCTTTCATCCCTTATGACACTGACTGGCCACTCTTCTACAAACTCTGATTCCATAATCTCCTTACTTAACTGTTGTTTAACTACCTCCTCTGATAGACTAACACCTGTCAGTTCTTCATATGGTTCCATTCCATCTTCCTCCAACTAAAACTCAGGTTGGTATGTCTCCTCTCGCATGGATATCTCACGACAGACACCTTCTGGTTCCAGACTGTCCAACTAATCCTCCAGTTCCTTTAACTCCATCTCCCACTGAGCGAGTAAATCAACTGGGTGCGCCTCTTTCATTGGGATAGACTTCAGTATAAGTTCCTTCTCCTCCGTGAAAGTATCGACTTGTTTTCCTTCTGTTGCATCTGCAAAACTTATCATAACCTCTCCTCAGTTGCTTGGCAAGAATATCTCTACTCCCCCAATGACCATAACGCTCCTTTGATCTGTCTCCTCTGCGATGGAAGTTTTCAACTTGTCATCATCTTCATTCATGTGGCTCGCAAATCTGCATGAATATTCATATGGATGATTCCTTTCTTCCTCATCTCCATCTGTCAACACCCCCTGGTGACGTGAAATCTTAGCTAAGCTCATCTCTTCTCCCTTACCCACTTCAAAATTCAGGATATCTCCTCTGCCACCCTAGTAGTCTACAAGATCGATTGATCCCTTCACATTGCCCACCTGGAAACCTACAAGACTCCTCCCAGATCTCTTTCCCTCCCCATTGAGGTTTTAGACATATATTGACCACCTTTTTAACACTTGTTGTTTCCTCCTTGCTAACAAATTTCGAACAGGCCACTTAGTTGTCCTTTTCAAAGGCCACTCGTACCTCCAATGTACCCTTACCTCCTACTGCATATTAAATGCTACCCTCTCCATATCTTCTTGGATTTCACTAAGCCCCTTGTCCATCTCCTCTTTTCTTTTCTGTGGGAAGTCCTTTCCTCGACCACTCTCATGACCTCCAACAACCATCTTACTTCACTTGCATCCCACCTGGTTGTTTACCATCTGTTGCACACCTTACAATAGTTTCTATAGAGCATCTCACTCTACCTCTCTTCCCTACATAAATTAATTATGTGGCTCTGATACCACTCTTGCGCGGACCCTCTCCCTCTGGGGTTGTGCGGCCTCTCTTTCTAGGATCATTTTCAAACTCCTAAGTCGAATTGACTCTTCAGCTCCCTACTGGAACCCATTAAAATTTATCACAGGTCCCTCTTTCTCCAATGTGTGGGTCCTCTCAACCCCGCGACTCTCTTCCTCACCCTTTGAAGAATGTTGGCAGTGAGACTCATTCTATATGCCAAGCCCTTTCTATCATGTGCACTCGGTCTATGTCCTAGGGCTCAAACACGACAGTGCTTCAGGCTTCAATCTTTGGCTTGTCCCACGACAACCAACTACTATGTTCCCGAACTCTAAATCGACGAAATCAAATGGTGCGAGGATCAATGGTCCCCTTCCCTCCTTTTGATCAACGACTGTGATCTACTCTAGACTACGACCTTTAGGAGTCTCTCGCTATCCTCCTATGACTTCTCCCAGAGTACTACTCCTCTGAAATGTGTGGATTGCTTCCACATGTCCCTTCTAGATCCAATGGTATGGATTCAAAATTCTCTTCATGACTTTGCAAAGATCTCTATTTTATCTTGGAAAACCTCTTGGAGCTCCAACTCCCAGATCTCCTGATCTTTTTCCACCTGTCTCCTCCCAACGATGGATGATTTCATGGTCTTCGGGACTCTGAAAACTCCTCGACCCTCTTGCATAGTTAGCATAATTTGTGCCCAAGACTTAGACTATTCTCAGCCTTTCCTCTACACTCCTTGCAAAGTTTTGTGCTATTCCTTTTGAGATTTTGCTCGACTTGAAACCTTCGAGGTTCTTAATTCTTTTGTGTCCTCCCACAGACTTTCCAATTCCCTTCTAGAAACTTAACGCTCTTCCTCCTGAGCTTGTAATATGAACTTACTTTGTCCTTGGTGCACTCCTTGTGCTCAGCTAATCATTTCGATGGATTCTCCCTGAACCCTTCCAAAAGTATTAAGAGATCTCCTTTCCTTGGTCGATGCACTCTTTCAAATCCTTCCTTCCTCAGAGTGTTCAACAACCCTAAGGTTCTCTTAACGCTTCCAACACTCCAGAATGTGTTTCTCCTCTGCACACTCATAGTTTCTCTAGTCCCTCATGGCAGAGTATTAAAGAGCATTCAATAACTTTGAGATGTGCTTCCTCCCACACAGTGTTTCTTCCCAAGGTATTCAACAACCTTGAAATTCCCCTTTGAGTCTGTGAATTATCCATGTGTTCCCTCTTGGCATCTTCTCTTCTGACTCGAATGAGTTCAGACACGAACTCCTTTCGTCAGCTCCCAGAGTTTCCACCCTCTGTCGTGCACTCCTTTCACTTAGCCTCGAGAACCTGAACTAATCCAACAGACTCACATATATAATATTATAACTATATCCCTATAGAATATTTCTAACATACGTCTACAGTGAAAACGCATAAGAATGACATTAACAACTGAATATCCATTACACATAAATTGATAAACAGGAAAATATGTTACTTTCTATTAATGGTGGAATGTCCATTACAGTATGTGATTTCAGACTACGAATGAGTCTCGACTATCAACTCTCCCTCTAAAACTACATCTTCCTGCTCTACTAGCAACAATACAAGAATTTATACAAGAGGGGATCGATGAGCTTCCCTCCAAGCTAAGCTAGTGGTGTCTAATCACCATTCAAAAATGCCTGACTAATGAGGTAGATTACAATGATGGAAATAGGATCCAGATCAGATATAGATCCCTCCTACCATCAAGCACTTAATGTTGACCTTACCTACAGCTTCTATGAAGCCACAACTTGGCTCTACCAACCTGTCAGCATTTATTGCATTGATCATGATTTATATTTTCGAAGGAAAAATGAGAGGGCGACGCCTCTCCCTTCCTTGAATGTGCACCACTCGTGCTAATGAACTAGTGCATGCTAAGGTGGAGTGATGCTCCTGCATTAACAAAAAGGGGAATTATTTAATGAAGTTGATCTTAATCATTTTCGAGTCCACTTAAGTAGATAGAAGTTAGTTGAATCTATTAATGTCTTTAATGTTGAGTCAATTTTTACTTCTAGAGGAAGTCCCAGTCTTATCTATATATGTCTGAGTCTGTAGGCATTCATATATGCAGATAAACAAAGAGAATAGTCAATAGAATAGAAACAACAACTAAAGGTATTCGAAGAAGTCTGAGAGCTCAATCTCTGGTTCTGTAAGTTGCAAAAGTTGTTTGGAAGTCACTGGAGACAAAGATTATCTTAGTTATTGTATTAGCACACAACGCCGAAGTTTATCTTAATATCAATTATTCTGTGTGTTCACAATTTCATGTGTATTTCTAAGTTTATGTGCTAAACATAGAACTACGTTGTTCTACATGCATACATGATTTCATTAAGTGTGTTTTCACAGCACGCAGTAAATCATGCATTATATTCACTGCATGATAAATCATGAGAGTTAAGTAACAAATATTTTTTGTGGCACACAGTATTTGTAACTACATCACACAAAGTTTGTTTGTGTGCTGTATATATGAGACTGATATATAGTGTCGAATAACCCTATTATACTACGAAGGGAATTATGAATTATTGTATAAAGAATCTCCTTGAAATCTACACAGTTCAATATCCTCAATATCCTCCCCCTAGACTCATTGGTAATCATCCCAATAGTTTCATGAGCAATCAAGGTTGGTAGTCTCATCGGCGATCAAATAATAGTTTCATCGATGATCGACATCTTTTGTCTTTGTCTTCCATTGGTTGATCCTTCATCGGCATTCTCCTAAATCCTTCAATTCAATTATCCAAACAATTTGCATTCTTTATGAAGATGGTTTAATTTTATGCAATTGGCTTTTATAGAAATGTTCCCTTCAGAATGTGTTATTTATAACATTCACCTATTTCAAAGTACATTTAAAGAAACATGTGTATAACACATACATTCCACATAGGGGTGATAGATAACCTTAGTTACTAGAGTTAAAAAATATGGCATGAACATTAACTTTGAATAAACTTTCAGATGAAAACGATAGTAAATTGATAACCGGTATCGAAGTTGTATACATCTACCATCCAAACCATGTACTAATTTAACATGTAGGCACATCCCAAAAAACTCACTACCAAATTCCTCTTTAGTTAGCAATTTTCGACCTTGCATAGATTATTTTGCTACTATCTTATCTTTGTATATGGCACATGCATATGTTCTGCAATTGACATCCTATGTACGCATGATACCTTTCCATCATCAATTATAGCATTCAATGTCACTTGCACTAAAACGACATCTTTTATGGCAAGTTTATTTACACCAACATAGGAAGAAAGTGTGGCAATCATAGATATTGCAAAGTAAATGCACAATGTTCTATGCACTGCTTAGGGGTTTCTAATTATGAATGCATGTGTTATAAAAATAGTTCATATGTGTGGAAAGGACATGGTAGTAAATACGCAGCATGAACTTAGATTTAAATAAAATCATCCTCGGTAATCCATTATTTCTGTTATCCATGTATTCCAGGTTGATCTCAAAAACAGTCATATGGAAAATAGAAAGAGAACTGAGCCATTTTGCAGTGATATTGTCAATTAACTTTCTAAAGACAACAAGAATTTCCATTGTTCTACCTCCTACAAATGGTTCTTGAGAAAGACCATCGAAGAAAATAAAATAGACAAACTCTGGATCAGAGGGCTTGCCAATGTCGGTTGTGTAGATGTTGTTTTCAACTGCAAGAAACTTGTATCCTGGGATGCTAGAATATTCAATAGCAGGACAAGATTCATTAAGCTCACAAAATAAGGAAAGAATCCATTGTAGATAATTCCAAACACATTTAACATAATGCTTTGACTTCCAATTACATATAAACATTTCAAAATTTAATAAGTAGACACGTTCCCAATATCCCAGGCAGGTGGTGCCAATATTTTGGGAGAATTTTTGCGATCGTTTGAAAATATGCCCATGGACATTTCAACAATTGACATAAATTTTCTACAATATCCATACCATGACATTTCATGGTTGTTTGTGCATGTAGCTAGATGTCAATCCACTTCAAACATACCCAGGTCAACATTGTATGCAATGTACTTTATGTTTTAGAAAGATACAGTGTTTGACTGGGAAGAGCTAATACCATATGTACTTTGTTCTCAATTGAGAAATTACTTAACTATTCAAACGTAAATAAATATACAATTCTTGCATTTTTCAGGATAGTTTTGTTAAATAGTTCAGACACATGTTGGTTGGGACAGAACCTAGGAGAATAACTCAGGAAGTTGAGCAGTTTCTAAGAGAAAAAGGTGTTTGTATTCAAGATGAAAAACATACATACATATGCTTGTATGGTTTCAAAGAAAATCCCTTCTACTACGTATGTTTTTATGCGATATATATTTTGTGGTAGAAGTTTTTCACCTGTATAAAACCTGGTGCATTACATTTGACAACAAAAGAAAAAGACAATTCACTTAATTTCCTTTTCAATTTGGGGACACAAGGTTCAATAATCTAGCCCATATCAAATAGGCTCAGAAATACTTAGTGCATTTGATCTAAAGAAAGAAGAACCTCTAAGTGGTTTTGACCCCCAAAGTTTGTTTTCCTAGCACTTAAAATCCATAAGGTATAGTAATCTATTCACACAGTTTGGAGAGGAAACCAGTGAGAAACCTTGTTCCAAAAATAAGATCAGTGGGTGCAACAAGGAATTGGAAACAAAAATAAGCTCAAATACAAAAAATAAAAGCAAGGTAAGACAAAGGGGTAGAGGTAAGACCATTGTCTAGTCTCCTCCCAATCCCCAGACATGTAAGAGCTCCTCCTCTAGAAAAAGAACAAAACAAGACAATGTAAACAAAAATGAAATTAATGACGTGTGTGATGGATTTGATGGATTTGATGGCGGAGAGAAACCATTCCATGTCAATATGAAACACACACATCTACTGCCATGAAAAAAAATGAAACATACCCCAAACATAGACAATTCCCAATATTCAGGAATCATAGGAAGCCTATAAATTCCAAGAGGTGTCGATGATATGAAAATCCAGAGTATAGAAATACCTAGCTAGGTAGCCCAGATAATTGAATAAAGACTCAAGAGAGCATCTTGCACAAGATCTCGCCAGAGAAGAACCAATGGTGTTTGAACATCATTCCTTGATGTTGTAGAACACTCAATATCACAACAACCAAATAAAATTGTGCATAGAGAAGGTCAATGTTAAAAATAGAATGGTCTTTCACCGCTTAACTGATCACCTAGATGTTTCAGGAATTGGACCATTTGCACTCAGAACTACATCAATGCAT
This sequence comes from Picea sitchensis, assembly GCA_010110895.2. Classification (NCBI taxonomy): domain Eukaryota; kingdom Viridiplantae; phylum Streptophyta; class Pinopsida; order Pinales; family Pinaceae; genus Picea; species Picea sitchensis. The sequence goes on along the minus strand of SNQJ01S0041532.1, from coordinate 149,689 downwards.
AAGAGATTCCCTTCACCATTCCATTTCCAAGCACGAGTTACAAACTATTATATTGAAGAAGAGAATAAGTGATCTTGAGGACACACTCAATTTGAAGCCATTATTTCCAAAGCGATCATCCATACTGTCAGCAGAGCACGCTCTTCCAATTACTCCCAGAACCTTAAAGCCAATCATAAAATCCCTTCAATTGCTCAATCGATTCAGTTAGTATGTTTTTGAAAACATTAATCAAATATTGGACATAATGAGAGAGGCATGGGAGGTCAATATCATTCTACGTAATCTTTCAAAAAGTATTGAAAATATATTGACCATTTGCAAAAAGATTTGGCGCATGATCAAGACTATTATAAAAATGAGGTAGATACTTTCGTTGTATGAGTCACTAGTATGAATGAGTATCAAAGATGCCAGAAATATCTTCCCTCAAAGAAAGAATAAAACCAATAAAGGTAGTTTGAGAAGAACAAATAGATGTCCTAGAAGGTGCAATAGTTTTTTGCAAAAATATCAATGAAAAAAGAGGAGGTTCTACTTTAAAAACAATTTCTACAGTTAAGGAACTACATGGCCCATGTTTGATTAGGAATTCAACCATAACCACCAAAGAAGAGCTTGATAGTAAGCTGACCACAATGAAAACCACATTGGCTAATGAATTCGACAGTCTCAACCAATTTGATGATGAGGAACTGAAATAGTGAATTCTTACATTTTTCATTCATCCACCAAGTACAACTAGAATGCAAAGAAGTAGAGGAGCATATTTTTATTCTTCAGGTGAAGAAAGAAATAATCATTCCGCCAATGAAAATATTTATTGATAACTAGATCAAGAACATTACAAAACAAATTTTCATCCCAGAATAAGCACCAGAAACAATTCAACAATAGTCCCACTAAACAAATTCTATAAATCCACATGCATATGTACAATAGACAAATCAGAACAAAAGAAAACTTCATTCCTGGTGAGTAGTGAAACAAGAAGTTCATCTCCTTTTTCTCTTGTTTTGTTTTATCACTTTTTAATGTGCCAAAATTGCCTCTTGTATGCTCTGTCAAAACCTAGCAGTGATTTCTCACTATGCCTCTTTCTTTGTTCCAACTCTTTCTTCTATTTCATGATACATTGTAGCCCTAATCCTAGTTTGTTTGGACAATCGCATTCACTTTTTACAGATCCTATTTAAAATACAGTTGTATGTTTTTTGAACTTGGCCAAGAATGTTTTTGGCATTTATAAATATTATTGAAAAAACAATTGTATATTTTTTTACCTTGGCAAAGTACTATTTTTGCATAAGTAGTTGTTAATTTTCCAAAATTTTGTTGTTACACAAAATTTGCAAACCTGTATTCACTCTATAATTTTTGAATGAAATTTGCTATATTACATCCACTTGTCAATAGTTTTAACTCATATGTGCTTCATTACTGACAATTTAACCGACACTTGACTTTCTTTATATATATTATTTTTATCCTATCTGTATTATAGCTTAACCAACATCGTGCATTGTCAAGTATTGTTTTAATTATGAACATTATCATAATCTATGGTTCTGGACTTGATTGTTTTAAGTTCAAAGTCCTTATCATTTTTTCAATGAAATAGCTTCTTATGTGCATATGTAGAAATATTTCAACAATGGAAGCAACGTAGCTTCACAAAAATGTGCATCTAACTCTGGGATTTATGGATCCACAAACCTCCAAAGAGGATTGGCCATAAGCAATGATTTGATTCCATACAGTCCTGCAACTCCACAGTTCAAATAGTTATCAATGCAATCAATAATATAATATTGTTATTCATTGATAGCATTGATAACTATTAGACTGGGTGTTTTTGTATGGGGGATACACCTGTGTGGAGGTGCGAAAGCTATACATGTATGCATAACATCATAGGTATAGCTTCCACACACATAGGTATATCTTCCGCACCTCTGCACAAGTGTATCCCCCACACAATAACACTTAGTCTAATAGTCATCAAGCAGTAGATGTATTGATCGTTCCTTTCCTCGCCTTTTATCTCTCGCATTCAAGTTTAACAAGATCTTTTAATATCATAATATCTTTATTTACTTTATATATTTTATTATTCTAGTAATTTTACATAATCTCTATGGGTACATATTTTTATTTATTTTATTTTACAGTGTATGACTTAACATGTTTATATGCAAGCATATTCTCAAATATGACAAGTTTAAATGTATGCACAATATTAAATATGTAGATGACAAGCGTTAATATATGTATATATGTAAAAAAACATTTTTCTATGTATATGCATATGCATAACAATATTCTATTGTTGATAACATCGACGACTATTGGACTGGGTGTTTGTTATGCAATGATGTGCATGTGTAGAGGCGAAGACACTTTGCATTGATTCATGTCCATCATTTCCTACAAACATTTCACATTTTTATCGCATATGCTAAAATCATATGCTAACATCACATTCAACAATTCACTTATTTTCATTTCTTAGAGCATCTTCTAACCCCCCATTTAACATTTCACTTATTTATTTACCAAGATTTACTATACATTGAACAATTTACCTTTTTGCTTATTTTTACAAAGTTTAATGCTAAGTGATTTTACTGCAAATACTTTGCATTTCTTTCCACATATGCTAACCTCCCCATTAAACATTTCATTTATTTACTAAATTTTACTCCACATTGAACAATTTGTTTTTTTCTTATTATTACAAAGCTTTATGCCAATTGTTTTTACTATAGCATAAACAATAATGCTATTTTTTTATTATATGAATTATCTTTTGACAAAGACAATTCATTATCGATGCTTATAGTTATATTAAGTTTCATTGTTCAACATATCTTTTCCATTAAA
>SNQJ01S0041532.1:115426-129100 GCA_010110895.2 Picea sitchensis | reverse complement strand
TATCAATCATGATAAGACAATAATGAGAGCATGGGTCCTCCAACCATTATTCTAGGATAACACAACCCGCAAAGTGTCTTCCCGTGAGAGATTTCAGCATAAGGGGACCACTTTGGAGTTCATCCATTTGTGCACCTTATCAATCATGATAATACAATAATGAGTCATCTATACATTTTTCCAACAATGCATCATATACCAGTGAAACCACATCGATCCATCTTCATTATGTATCAATGACAACTCATTGATCCATCTTCATCATATCAATGAAAACTCATTGATCCATCTTCATCTATGCATTCTCATCAAGGAAAATACATATTACATGACTTCAATAATCAATCAATCAATCACTTGACATCAATCAATCAAACCATTGGCATTAATGACAACATGATCCAACAGAAGCTACTGGGAGAGTATAAATAAGATAGAAAGGGTATGTTTTAGCACCTATTGAGCATATTGAATATTTATAAGTGACTGAGGTAACAAAGGACATATAAGGAGAATTTCAGAGGGAAGGTAAAGTAAAGAAGGACAAAAATCCAAGGGAGGATGAAGTCTTTTAAGGATGTGTTCTAAGGTATTTTATTTACCGGTCATCTTACCATTTTCACAATAATGTTTTTTATAGAATGATTCAGATAGTGAAACTTGGAGGATATTGAGACAACATATAGGTACCTGTGGTAGCAATTTAATCTTCTTGGTTTTTGTATTTTGGGAGATACATGCTTTGGAAGATAGGGTTTTTGGCTAGTCCTAAAACTAGTTTTAAAGACGTGTTCCGGGTAAAATGATCATAACCTCTTCATATAAAATTCAAATGATCTGAGACCAATTGCAATGGAAATATTGCAAGCCTTAATTTTTTTTGTACAAGTTTCAAAATAAGATATCAAATATTGAGCATGTGGCATGTCGTACAAGTTCACTCTCTATAATAATCCAAAATCCAAGAAGGTCTTCCATTTTTGCTATAACTCCTTTTTTGGGAGGTTCCAAGCAATGAAACCTAGAGGAATTGCAGAGAAGACACTGAAGAATATTGTGTATCTTTTTCAGAACTTTATTCATTTCAGTTGAGGAAGGTTTGTAGGTCTATGATCACATACACCAGGTTTTTTACAGAGTTACATGTATGTTTTGATTTGGTCATGACACGGTACATGCTTGAGGCTACATAACAATGAGGTTTTGGCACATAGTTTGATGTAAGGGTTTATGGTATTTGGTTTATGGATAGTGTGATGTATTTCTAGAGGCATTTTGTTGAATATCATGGTGTATATATTTGTTATATGGTTGATGTACATGTTGGGTACATGTTTGAGGCATGTAGTTGATGAGTTGGCACATACATGAGGTGTATAGTTGATGATGTTGGTACATCTTGAGGAGTCATAGTCGATGTGTTGTTGATACATGATTGGTACACGCTTGGTGCATTGTTAGAGGCACTTGCTAGTAATATTTTTTGCACATATTTTATGGTTGATGTGGCATAAATATCTTGGTATATTATTAGAAGCACATCTTGATCTTGGTGATGGTTATGAGGTGTTGTGATGTGCATGGTTGATGCACTTATGATGGTAAATGTTGTGCTAGTTATTGATGTACATGATTGGTTGATGAGATTATTGTGACAAGTTATTGGCACAGTTTGTTGGTACATGTTGTTATAGGTTGTTGGTACATGTTGACAGTGACAACTTGACAATGACAACGATTGATTTAGTGACAATGACAGGTTGTCTATATTTGGAATTTATATTTTAGGGTGGTAGGACAGGGTAAGGATAGGTGGTTAAAGCTGAAGAACCAGGGAGTTGGAGCTTCCTTCAAGTTGGGTCCTGAGAATTAGGGGGTTGGAGCCAGAGAAATGTGTGTTTGTAGCCACTTTCCGGTTGGACCCGGAGAACACAAGGTGTTGGAGCTAGAGAATTGGAAGTTGGTGCTTCCTTGAATGTAATTCTTCAAGACATATAAGAAAAGTATTTTGTGGTTTTCTCCCGCATTGGGTTTCCACGTAAACTACTGGTGTACTATGAATTGTGTGGATGTGTCTATTATTTTTTATTATGCACTAATGAATGTTAATGTTATATGATGCAATAACATATTAATGATGAACTGATGAACATTTTTGAATAAGTTAAAGGAATATAAAATGTGGTTAAAAGCGTGTAAATTGCTCATTACCGATTCACCCCCCTCTCAGTAATCCAATTTAATTACCCATGTATATCAATTCAACCCATTTTCTAAAATTTTCTATATGAGCCTTCCAAATTTGATTGAGTGGTCCCAAATCCAATCATTGAATACATGTAAGAGGGTGGGTGTGAGTAGTCACATACCATAGTTATTGGGAACATGGGGGTTGAGTATAATCAGCTTGGAGAAGTGTTTGAGTCAAGAAAAGTAAGACAAAGAGAAGAAATTCATATGGGTGGGGAGAGAAGTTTTACAGAGTCAAGTTTTGTGCATGAGGAGCAAGTAAAGAGAGGGAAAGCGAGCTTGGAGATGGTGCAGCCATAGAGGGAAAATTATAGAGCATTTTGGAGCATATCTGGAGTGTTTTGGAGCTAAAGAATGAATAATTGGGTTGTCATGCTTGAAGAGTGAACTCTTGCATGATTTGCACTAAAACAACAAATGTTTATTATTGTTGTTGGTAGTTCTTCCTAGTAGTGAGTTCCCTTGAGTTCCCAGCTGAGATATTCCTAGCTACCTATATCAAAGAGACCCTGATAAACGAATGGGACACCTGAGGGACTAAGATAAATGAAGGTCTATATTCCTTGGGTTCAGAAGGTCAAGAGGAAGAGAGCTAGTGGAAAATCAAGATAGTTGTAGGAGAATACTAGTGGGTTGTAAGTTTTATGAGTTGTGAGTGGACAATGAGAGACCACCCTATTTTGTGGATTAATAGCCTTAGCTCGAGGGTGACTGGATATTGCGATTTGGAACAATCATTCTATGGTTGGGTGGAACATCTGTCCCAAGCAGTTGGTTGCAAACATATTTAAAAGATAAGTGTTTTATCTTGTCATTGTGTTATTTTACATGTGTTATTGTTGTGCATGATCTCTGTGTATGAGAAATATCATATGTTGATGTATTGAGTTATTAAATTGTATTTAATGTCTATTTATCCTACGGTAGATGCATGTAATTAATTGTAACAGGCAGTGGAAAAATATGGTTTTAATTTATAGTTGAAAGATACAAATATTTAATTAGCTGTAAAAAAATTGTTTTTATGATTTTTCCACACCATAATTTTCCTCGGTTGGGCTGTGGGATGTTACATTATGGTATTAGAGCATATGTTTCAAACATTAGGCTTAAATGGCCAAGAATAGGTGTGAATTGAGTAATTCATTATTGTAGACTTCAATTAGTGTAAATTTGGGGAAAAATAGAGAAGTTGGACTGAAATCCCCAAATTCGTGAGTAAAATTTGAGTTTCATAGGTTTAATGGAGTAAATATGAAAGTTGTAGAGTGGGATTCAACATAGAATGGTTGAATTTTGAGTTTTAATGGCCGTTATAGAGTTGCAGGAAGTTTGGTGAATTGACAACTGAGATCGTGTTTGATCTCGAGGTCGATGAACGAGATTCGCTTTCATAAAATTAAAAATCCATAAGGTATCGGTCGTTTGAAAGGTTGAGTAAATCGATGGTCGTGATTAATTTTAAACAGTTGGGGAAATTAATCAAATATATGATTTGTATTTGTTTCATTTGTTGGGAGGTTGGAGTAAAACCGATGGCCAAGATCGTTTCTATTGGGAGATTAACGGTCTAGATCAATCATAGAAATGTCAAAAAATTTCTAAGTGTTGAAGTTCACCAAGAGAAATTGTTGATGACCGATCATCGGGTTGGAAGAAATGGAGAAGATTTTGGTTCATCCAGAAGACATCTTTGACCTCTGATGGCCAACAATTGGGTGTCGGTTGAATCCAGTGAATTATTTTCAATCTCCAATGAAAATCGTCGATGGTCGATGAGCCGATGGTCGACGTCGACCGATTCGGCAAAGTGTTTTTGAATGTGCAACATAAATAATCGATGGTCAATGGGATGATTATTGGGAATCAACTGATTCGACAAGGTGTTTGAGTCATCCAAGAGAATCAGTTGATGGTCTATGGAGGAAGAGGGTGATGACATGTTATGCCACATCATCATCTGTGTGTCATGCCATGTTAGCATCCATGTGTCATGCCATGTTAGAATCCATGTGTCATGCCATGTCAGCCACGTTGAAATTTCAAGATGATTTTCATGAAATTTCAACATCCATGTGTCATGCCACATCAATAATTTCCATGTCATCCCATAAGTGGTCGATGGTCGATGGTTGGGTCAACCGAATTAGGGAAGAATTTTCGACAGTCATCGGGGAGCATCGATCGTCGATGGGACGATGTTTGGGAATTGACTGAATTAGTGAGTATTTTTCATTCTCCAACAAATATCATTGATGGTCGACGATTGGGTCAATCGATTTATATTTGTGTACAAATTGGTTGTCAAGGAAATGGGTTGACGACCGATGATCGGGTCGATAGTTTGGGAAAAATGATGTGCGTGCCCAAAGGAGAATGTCGATCATCGATGGTCGATGGAGAAAATATCAACAATTCATGTTTCATATTATTTGATATCAATGAATCAAATTTAAGGGTCGTTAACAAAATAAAATATTCAATTTTATGCAAAATTTTATGGTTTTTGAAGGTCATTAACTTGCAAGGCATTTTTGAGGCCCTAAATGACATTTTTATCTAGTCAAAACCCACAATATTAGGGTATACCATGATAAACTATGCATTTGAAACTCAAATAAATAAATTTGAAGAGATTTATACAATGAGCTAAATGGTTCGCAAAACAAAGCTCATATGAGAAAGTTACAACCAAAACAATAAGGGTAACGTTTTGACACTAGATTACTTCCGGAAGGCATAACTCCATGCTCAGAAGTTTGTTTGGGGTGCAGGAGTAGTCTATGGAAATATTATGAACCATGAAAAACATCCATGGATTTATATTTGGGTTTTGGGTACTTGAAAATGTGCAGGAAAATAAATAAGACACTTGTAGCATGCAGGGGTAAATTGGGTAAAACAACCTAAACTTCTTCAGACCATAACTTTCATCTCGAAGCTCAGATTTGAGAAAACGAGTAGTAATTGGAAAGGTATTGAGGATTAGAAGACACATGTAAACCCATAATTTTTAAATGGGAAACAAAGTTTCCAAAAATTAATAAAGATATTTCTATAGTAGTAAAAAGAGTGGAAATTGCAGCATGTAAATGTTGTAACTTTTCGTTCAGAAATTAGATTGGGGCATGGGTACAATCGTTGAAAATTTGTTTTAGATGGTAATTCATATAAGAAACCATAATTTTATTTGGTGCATGTTGGCACAGGGGCAGACCCAGGGTTCATCTCCAAGAACGCACCAACAAGCCCTAGCTACTGGCCCTTTTGGAAACACCTGCGAAGCAGATGCAGTCTCACCCGAAGCAACTATGAGGGGGTTGCAGGACAGAGATGTTTACAACCAGGGGAATATCAAGTGGTTATAGTACAATAACAACACAACATGCATCTATCACTTATCAATATAGATCTACCATGCGCAGTTATAGATCTGATCTAATACAACAATGCAAATAACAATATAATAGTGACAGAGATCAAAGCATCAACCACACACACAACACAAGATGTACGTGGTTCACCCTCTCTCTAGGGATACATCCATAGAACTGTGCTATATTATATTGATGTAAAGAATACAGTTCTTGTCTACGCTCTCATCTCACAGATCTTCTTTCTTCTTCTCTCTTTCTCTCCCCTTCCTATGCACCCAACTGAAGGACCTGACCTTCGTACATAGCTAAAGATATTACAATACCATAAGGCTCTCTCTCTCAGTACTTCCCTCTCTCAATACAATAATATCTCATCACAACAATGGAGCTAAATCGACAACAATATCCTACCAACCCAAAGTACCAACCCAACTTAGGCCCTTTAGACCTCTATTTATACCTTACAATCATTCACCGACATCCCTAGGTCGAAACCTAGGTGCCAAAACCCTAGGCGTATAAACCCTAGGTCAACTTGACCCGCTTTTTTCAGGCTTCGTCAGCCTGTCTTTCCTTTCCTCTTGCGCAGTGCTCTAAAGCATCCAATGGTGGATTTTCCCTCTTGTTGAGTTCTCCTCGATCCTTCTTCCTGGCTTATATGTCATCCCCGATATCCTTTCATCCAACGGCTCACTTTTTTCATACTTCATTCCATATTTTTTGCTCGTCTTCTCTCTTCGACCCAGTGACAGTTACTGTGTCTTCCACGAAGTTCTCTTTTCACCTTTTATTTCTTGATCTTCGCTCTCTTCCATAACCAAGGGCCAACAGGCCCCCAACACTCACCTGTGACTCATCCCGAAGAAATTCAGATCTTATCTCTCTGTTTTTCTTCAACTTTGGACTACCCAGGGAAGCCTTTGCTTTCTTCTCTATGCGTCCTTCTCATCCTTGTGTAGACTGTCTTTTCTGTGTCTGGTACCCAGTTTCAACTGCACCTAGTACCTAGACCCTTTTCTTCTTTCTCTTACTGAGGTGTGCGAGGCAGTTGGTTTCCATAGTACAACTTCAGCCAACTCGCATTTACTAATCCTTCCTTCCATTCTCCCTTCAATGTTTTCAGTTGCGCAACTCCCCCTTCGGTGACATAAGCAATCTCATACGATCCAATCCAATGCATTTTGAACTTCCCAGGATGTTTCAGGAACTTACTGTCATACACCAGTACTAAGTCACCTTGCTTGAATTCCTTCTTTTTGATGTGTCTGTCATGATAAACCTTCTCTCTTTCCTTCTGAACCCGTTGTTGGAATCCTGCAATAAATCTGTCTTCTTCCAGTTCAACCAACTGTGCAAGCCTCTCTTGAACTGCTCCAATATCATCCATGTGTGTAAAAGCAGCAATTCTCAGGCTTGGTACTAAATACTCCATTGGAACAACAGCTTCAAGACCATAAACCAATTTAAAAGGGGTCTGCAGTGTTAATTTCTTGCAAGTGGTTCTATAGGCCCATAGTACTGCAGGTACTCTTAAATCCCAATCATCTCTATTCACACTGCATATCTTCGTTAATGTTGTCTCCAAGATCTTGCTGAATGCTTCAACTGTTCCATTTGCTTGTGGATGGTAAGGTGTACTCTTCTGATGGTGGACTACAAATTCTTCAGTCAGGGCTTCGACTGTCTTATTGATGAAGTGTGTGCCTTGATCACTCATAAGGATCTTTGGGCATCCAAACCTGGTTATTATGTCATCAAATATAAAATGCGTAGCTGTAGTTGCACTACAGGTCTTAACTTCTCTAGCTTCAGCCCATCTAGTCAATTATTCTGGCGCAGTAATTATGTACCTTTCTCCTGTGTGCTTCCCTGGTGGGTTTATAGGTCCCACAAAGTCAATGGCCCACTTTTCAAATGCTTGTAGGGTCATTTGTGGTGCTAATGGAATTTCATCTCTTCGGGATGGTTTTCCAACTCTCTGGCATACATCGCAGGCTCTGGCATAATCTTTAGCATCTCTTTGTAAGGTAGGCCACCAAAGGCTAGCTCTTAGAACCTTCTGCGTAGTTTCTCTCCCTGCGTAATGTCCTCCTATGATGCCTTCATGAGCTTCTACGAAGATTAGTGGGCACTCTGTCTCCATAACACACCTCCTTAATATCTCATCGGGTCCCATTTTGTATAGTTGACCGACTATAATTGAAAAGTCTGCAGCACGCAACACTAATTGTTTCTTCTGGGTAATTATGTACTCACTAGGTGCCATTCCTGTTGACAGGAATCAGATTATGTCTGTGAAATGGTATTCAATCTTTCTAATGGCGAGAAGTTGTGCATCCGTCAATGTATCCTCCAAACTGGTGGGTTCTTCGCCATGTTCCAACCTCAACAAGTGGTCAGGTCCCTTGTTCATTCTTCCTGGATTAACTATGATTGGAAAATCATATTCTTGAAACAGCATAATCCATTTGCATATTCTTCCCCCCAAAACTAGTTTGTTGACTAGGTACTTCAGCACGGAGTGATCTGTAAATATTTTAAAGTGTCCTCCCAACTAGTGGCAGAATTTTTGCAGTGCATACACCATGGCTAGTCCTTCTCTTTCAGTGGTGGTGTAATTAATTTCAGTTGTAGATAGCTTCCTGCTAGCAAAAGCTAATCGATGGTTGATATCCCCTTATCCAGGTTGTGCCAATACTGCTCCTAATGCAATAGAAGACGCATCGACATGCACATGAAATTCTTTGCTCCACTCTGGAAAAACCAGAATAGGTGCAGTAACCATATTTTGTTTCAGTGTGTCGAAGCTCATTTGGAATTCTTTTGTCCAGCCAAACTGACAGTCTTTCCTCAGCAGCTTCTCCATAGGTTTTGTAATCTGTGAATATCCTTTGATGAATTTCGTGTAATAGCTAGTATGTCCCGGTGCAGTGCACAATTTTTTGACTGAAGTAGGAGGCGAAAAATCAACTATAATTGCAATTTTTTATAGGTCAACTAGCAATCCCTGCTTGCAGACAATATGTCCTAATAGTACTCCAAATGGTGAGAAGAAGATGCACTTATTCATATTTAAATAAATTTGACACTGCCTGCATTTATCCAACATTAGCCTTAGACATTCAATATGGTTTTTCAACAAACTAAACACAGTCCAGTCATCAAAATATGCTTCTAAAAATTTATGAAAGAACTCTTTGAAGGCTTCTACCACCACCCTGGAAAATATGGCTAGGGAATTCCTTAGTCCAAATGGAATCAGTGTATATTGGCAGGATCCCCATTCTGTGAAAAATGTGGTCTTGTGGCGGTCCTCCTTGGCTATCCAGATCTGATGGTATCCTGAAAATCCATCTGTAAAATAATATACCTCCTAGCCTCCCACATTATCTAATACTTCATCAGTGAATGGTGTAGAGAAAGGGTCATGCAAACAAGCATCACTCAACTTCCTAATATCTACATAGATCTTGTACCACCATAGGGCTAATCCACTCTGACTCTTCGACAGGTTCTATAATCCCTGCTTCTAGCATTCTGTCGAGCTCAATCTTCACTTTTTCCTTATATCAATCTATAGGTTATTTGCTTGAATGGCTTCGCACCTGGTTTCAAAGGTATCCTCATCTCTCCCATAAGACCTTTGATACCTTTCATATCAGTGAACTTGGTCGGAAACAAGTCTTGATATTCGTGCAACAACTCTGTAATATTGTCAATGGTAGAAGCATCCCAATAATCTCCTACATTGGCAAGATTTGGTGTCTCCTCGATTCCAATATTGACTTTTTTAATCCTGATTAGCTGACCAATAAATGGTAGCTCCACTCCTGGTCCTTCCACATCTCTTTGACCTTTTGTTTCAGTGATGTTTACCTTCCTGGGGTCATCATCGTCATCATTGATGTTGTAGCAATTCTGTAATTTTTAGAGAGGTGCAGTCCATTCATCCTCTTCATGTTCCATAGAGAGGCTAGATGCCTCCTCGAATACCTTCTTTCTCACAATTTGTAATTCTTGGTCTACTAAAATATATTCACTTCCAAATAAAAAGGTGGTTACAAAATTCGGAATCATACCTTCCAAGTCTGCAGTAATGAGGCATAGTTCTGCTTGAAGGTACTAGTTGATAGGGGTCGTATCCAGCATGTTAATGAATCTGTGCACCCATTGTTCTCGAGGGATGCCACTCCAGGCCTCTTCGCAACTTCACACATGGTCCTTTGGGCAACTTCGACCAGTATACCTTACTTCGCAACCGACTGCTTGTGCCGAGAACCACACTGTCATCAAGGTTTGACATTGTGCCCAGTCTATAATATTACTTTTGTGTGTCCCCCGCCATCTTACTGGTGTGGATTTCAGGGCCTCATCCTTTTCCAACAGCCTCTATTGTGTTGGTACACTTTCTTCAAAATCTGATAGGAATGCTTCTAAAGGGTTCAAACCATCAAAGATGGGTAATTTACTTACTATTGTGTCGATCCAATGGACTTCTCTGGTTAATCTAGCACATCTTCCGGTGGATACTTCATACATCTGGTTCTGCCAGTTTTCCAGTGCTTCTTTTGAATCTGATGAACACGCATTGTGACTTCACCAGCTCAGATTCCCATCATTTGTAGGGTTGATGTAATCATGTTGTCTGGATGTTAGTTTGTATATGTTTTCTAGTGCATATGTGTAGTATTCTTCTCTTATGGGCTCTGTGTATCGTTGACCTTCATCTAGATCTAAAGGTGTAATGACCCTAAGGCCATCCTTTTCAAAAGTCATGTGTCTCTTCTTTAATTAAACGACAATAGAGTTATCAAAGGCCCAATCAATTCCTAACAGCGCAGGGTAAGGACAACTATTGTCAACTATTTCAATTACCTCAAAATTTGCAAACGTTCTTACTCCATCAATGTCCACAAGGTCATGCTCCAATCATCCAAATGGGCTGATAGTTTGCTGATTAGCCATCCTAATCCTGATAGGGAAGTAGATCAACTTCGGTTTTCCCATCTGTTCCCAAGTTTTCTTCGTCATGACATTGACCTTCGACCCTAAGTCAAGGACTACATAGTCTATCTCATACTCTCCTATTTGAGCATTCAAATGTAATTCCTTATTTGTCCTTCTCTTCTTACCAATTTGGTGTACTTCCCTATTCAATAAGGGGTTTGTCTTTCCTAGTTCATACTATCTGATTAAGTTCTGTAGATCTTGCACATCGTTCTCATCCTAAATTAACTTAATACAAGTGTATAAAAAGTCCATGAGCTTGCTTACCTCTTTTCCTTCTCTTGGCGAAGTAGACTGATCAAATGTGTGAGGCATTCCATACTCTCTTATTTTTTGTTGTGTTTTTTACGAGGAACCTTGATCTTATTTGAATTGTTTTCTTGCTTCCTCAAATATTTGTCTTTCTTTCTTTGCATTAAAGGCTTGGGTCTTCTTTGTGGCCTTCCTGATACCTGAGTCTTTTGCAAGTTTTCCTTTTGTCATTCTATCCTCTCCTATAGCAGTGCCTCCTCTGGTTATGATAGTGACTCTAGGGTCTCCTCCGTGAGGTTTAGCATATATCAGTTTCACTTGTGGGTTTTAATGAGGTCATCATTTTTCCTGAAGCTTAGCAAGCATCACAAGACATTCTTCTATAACATGGTCAAATGAGTTGCAGTAGCTGCAAGTGGTACAAGGGTTTTGATAATCCCTTGCAAGGTGTCCTGGTTGTGCATAGTTGTAACAGATGATCTGTGCTCATCCTCAATTCATTCCTTCTCCTCACCCTCTTCCTCTGAATCCACCACGAGGATTGAAGTTTCCTCTCCCAGGAGAGTTATACTGTGTAGTATTTCCCTTTTGTTGTACTTCACCTTGGATCTTATATATGTCTCTTGACCTTTCGTGCATGAGATCATAAGCCCTACAATATCTATCATCATGTACTACAAACTTACAAAATGTACAATATAAATTTGTAGGTGTTTCGATATACTTCTGCATGTATTAGCACTCACCTGTGCGGTGCCTATTTCTACATACTTTGCACCAGGGTAGGTTGACTTGCTTCAAGGGGCTCGGTGCTCCTGAGGCCAAATATTCATGGAATAAAGGACAATTTTCCTTACCATGGCCTTCTTATATGCATATTACACATCATATATCATCTCGTTTGTCTCGCCCCTTGTCCTTCTTCATATCCTCGACCTGCAGAGACAAACTAGTTAGTTGGTTCAAGATCTAGCTCATACCTGAGTTGGATTCTCACATAGGGGTTGATTCAAGTTTCATATCGATCTCCAAAACCTCAGCCTATGAAGCGATCTTATACTACATCAGAGGAACTCTGATGTGTGGTAACAGTGTAGCGATGAACCATTCTTTATTCTATTCATCTGGGATCTGAAAAGTTAATCGACCTATTAAGGTTTTGAATCTTTGATCGAACTCCCATACCAGTTCGGCTACTTTCTTCTTGATCTCCTTCAGTTCTGTAATACATTGAGATTATGACTTAGGTTTTTGAACTCTGCGATAAGTGCATTCTTGATCTCGCCTAGTGGCTTAGGCTACACAAGCCCTTGGACAAGCGATCCCTTAGTGTAGTGTTGAACTGGGTCCTTTTAATAGCTTCATCGGTGACATTTTTAATATTCCATACGACTTCGCACAGAAACCAATGTTGATCAAGATATTTAGATCCATCTCCCCTAAAGATAGGTAGCCTCATCTCATTTTCCATAGATCTTCCTATGATTCCTGATTGAATATGTGGTGGGCTACTATGGAAAGTGCTTTGGACACTCTGGTGACTAAGATTACTTTGATTGCTTACTACTAAATCAACAGGAAGTATAACAGTACTTACTTCGATGGTCTACGCGGTTTCTGAGGTTTCAGGTTCTCTTCATCAAAGCTCTTCATCTCGTCCTTCCTCTGTTTTGGTGGGTCCTGATTGTTCTTCATCCATCAGATTTGCTTCCTCTCCGCTATAGAAACACTCTTCCCCGTAGTTTTTCTCAAACAAGTTCTCAAGGTGAACCCCTATGAATACTCTTCCATTACGCGTATGTCCAGCTTCTATGTCATTGTCGCTGTCTGAATTCCTGAACATTAGTCTTTTCAAATCCAGCCAATATGTTGTATCTTCAAGACGTTCTTTTCATGCAACAACATCTTGATTCTCAACTTCAGAAAGTGAAAAAAATTTCCTCTGGGTCCTTTGAAAAAGTATCTCTCGACTTGGCTATATGATTATATTCTATCAACAGAAAACTCTGTGATGTACCCTCCAATGGTATTATCAAACCAGTCATCTACATCTTGTGATACAGTGTTATCAGCTTCCTTGAACTTCTTGATCAACTCCGATGTCCAAACCACAAGAAGTCTAGATCGGATCTCGAATTGGGTATCGGCTAAACTAGCTAGCCACTCATACAGCTCCTGAAGGATTCCTCCAAAGAATATCTCGTGTATATCCGTAAAAATGTACTTCTCCAACCAGTCATCTGAACTAAGATTAGGGTTCTTGTTCTGGGCTTTAGCGAAGTCATTTTCTTGATCTTCTATCCACTTTTGAGTTTTTGTCTTCGATGGAAACCACTTTGACATTCCCTTCAAGAATATTCTTGTCCTAGCAACAGAACCATTTTTTGGCAAAGGGGCAGACCCAGGGTTCAGCTCTAAGAGCGCACCAACAAGCCCTAGCTACTGGCCCTTTTGGCAATGTTATCCCCGATATCTAGGGATAACTAGGAGATCATGTCTCGAGTCCCACATGGTCCTAGACATGGAGTACCGAGAGCGAGATTGACTTGAGCATTGCCCTGGAGGGCCCATCTTTCTTCTTCTCAGCCAGACTTGTCCTGTCAGCAGTAGCAGCTTCCATCACCACCGGTCTAGGCTTGCATCGAAGAGGACTCTTGCTCCATGAGGTAATTGGTCCGAGGTATCATGGTATGTGTCATATTTGATCGTTACAACCTTCTTATATATGCATTAGGTTCCTTTCATTTCGGATGACTGCTTGGATCTTACACTAATCCACTTGACCATT
>SNQJ01S0041532.1:94158-106994 GCA_010110895.2 Picea sitchensis | reverse complement strand
AAATTTCAATAGTTCAAACCTTATCTTATGATGTGGACATTGGTTCAATTTTCATAGGTGATAGATCAAGGTCACATACTCCTCCTTTTCTTCTCACTTTCAAAAATTTTAATAAAAATGTACTTAATTGTTTAGTTGATTCTGGTGCATCTTCAAATATAATGCCTTATTCAATTTTCCTTTAAATTGATGCACAACCACAAAAATTGGATATTCAAATTTTACAATTAGATAGAAAAATGGTAAAAGTTTTGGGAGAATTGAAGGATGTACTTATCATATTATCATCTAATTATAAAGTTTTTAAAATAATAGATATTCTCATTGTTAATATTTTGGATTCTTAGGGATTAATATTAAATCGATATTGGTCTGAAAAACTTAATGGATATTTCTCAACTGATTAGTCTCACCTTTGGCTTCCATATAATGGGAAACCTAATCAAATTTGTGTTAATAGGGACAAACATATGAAGCATAATGTGACTGATTTAGATGGAGAAAATGAACCCATGGATTTTGCTAATAGCATTGTTGGAAATTATTCTGCTGACTCTTATTTTGGAAATTTAATGCTCATATTTTTCCTTTTCAACTCACGGTTAAAATCTCAGAGATTGGAAATTTCTCTCAAATAGATTTTTCCCGTTGTATTAATTTTTTAGATAATTCTATAAATTGTCCATTTTGGAAATTATATTTTGATGGATATAAATATAATGACGGAGCTTGTGCGGTTTGTGTTTTAATCAGTCCTGATGGTGAAAAGACTATGTTAACCTGCAAACTAGAATTCTAGTGCACTAACAACATCGTCGAATATGAAGCATTAATTCAGGATCTAAAGAAAGATATCAGCATGAATGTGCAGGACATCTTGGGTTTTGGTAATTCATAGATCGTTGTTAAACAGGTAAAAAACAATATTCATTTTGTTTCTAATCATTTGAAACATTATCAACAATTAGCTCAAGATCTCATTATCAAATTTTTTGTATTTAATATTGTTTCTATATCTATAATGCAAAATTCTAGCGCATATCTATTGGAAAATGTAGCTTCAAGGCTTATTCCTCCAAAAGATTTCTCTCCGGATAGATTCTCTGTTGAATTAATTTTTAGACCTTTTGTTTCCAATAAAATAACCAATTGGAGTGTCTTTAATGACGATGTTGATATAATCAATTTCCTTTCTTCAGAGGGAACATATGAAAATGATATCATTGATGAATAATCACACGATCTTAGTTAAACAAATATCCTCTTGATGATAAAATCAAATCTGAAAATATCATTCCTAAATCTGTTGTAAAATTAGAAGATTTTTATGATTTAAAAGACAGGTTTAAGAAACTCATAAATTGTAAAACAAATAGCTCTACCATGAATGTTGAACTCATTAATCTGGGAACAGAACAAAATCCTCAAAATGTCAATCTTCGATTAGGTTGTTCTCCTTTTGAAAGAACAACTTTCATAAAACTTCTTAATCAATATAAGGATGTTTTTGCATAATCATATGATGACCTGAAAACTTTTGATACATCTGTAATTCAACACACCATTCCTATGCTTTCAAAATAAAAACCAGTACAGCAAAAGTTAATGAAAATTCATCCTAATCATGAATCCCAAATTAAAAATGAGCTTAATAAATTGCTTAAATAAAAAATCATTTTTCCAGTGAGACATTCCAAATGGGTATCAAATCTTGCTCCCGTAAGGAAAAAGAATGGAGACATATGAATTTGTATCGATTTCATAAACTTAAACAGAGCTTCTAAAAAAGATAAATTTCCATTACCTCCTATGGAACAAATTCTTCAAGCGGTCTCAGGTTATGAAATGATATCATTTTTAGAAGGATTTTTTGGATATAATCAAGTCTTAGTACACCCTAATTATAGACTCAAGACTACTTTCAGAACTAAATGGGGTACTTACGCTTATCAAAAAATGTATTTTGGCTTAGTTAACGCAGGCGCAACCTTTCAGCGAGCTATGGATATTGTTTTTCGAGGCTTAATCAATAAATTTGTTTTTGTATATCTAGATGACATAATGATTTATTCCAAGAATCGTTCAGATCATATTTCTCATCTTAAACAAGTTTTTGAACGATGTTGTAAGTATGGAATTTCTTTAAATCCTAAAAAATCAGTTTTTGCTCTTCAAGAAGGTAAACTTTTGGGATTTATAGTTTCCAAGGAAGGTGTTTCAATTGATCCTTCTAGAGTTAATAACATATCTTAAATTCCTTTGCCCCATAATTATAAATCTATGCAGTATTTTCTTGGACAAATTAACTTTGTGAAGCGTTTTATCCCTAATTTCACACAAAGAGTCTTACCTCTGCAACATATGATTAGAAAAGACATGATATTCAAGTGGAATACAATAAAAATATATATATTTCAATTATATAAAGCAAGTAATCATTCACGTGCCTTCTTTACTCTCTCCTAATTAAAATAAAGAATTTGTTATTTATACATTTTCCTCTGAACGATCTTACGTATCTATGTTATCACAGAAAAATGATCAAAATATAGAGGTACAAATTTCTTTTGAAATCTCGTCATTACAAGGGGTAGAATTAAATTATATTGATGTTGAAAAACAAGCTTATGCAGTTTTCAAATCCATCAAACATTTCAGACCTTTCCTCATCAAATCTCATATCAAAGTAATAGTTCCACACCCCTAGGTTAGAAGCCTGCTTATTCAAAAATATTTAGGAGATAATAGAGAAAATTGGGTAACTACATTACAAGAATATGATTTAGAGATAAAACCTACAAAAATTGTACGAGGTCAAGGTTTATGTAAGTTACTAACTGAAACCATCAATATTACATATGAAAATGCAGATAATGTAAAGGACACTGAGAATGTACAACAGGTATGTGTTACTCCTGATATTCCTGATTCACAATATACATATTTAAGTTATTATCTAACTCATGGTATTGCACCTTTTCATTTGGATTTTAAAAAGAAACACGGTTTAAGAATAAAATCCACACAATATGAGCTCATCAATAGTGTTCTTTTCAAAAAGAATTATGATTCAATGTTAATTACATGTTTAGAAAAACAAGAGGTTGATAAAGTTTTATTTAACCTACATGATGGACCTGCAGGTGGTCATTTTGGGTGTGATACAACTGCTCACAAGATCTTACGTGCAGGATATTATTGGCCAAACTTGTTTAAATACTCTCATGCATATGTTCGAAAATGTAAAATCTGTCAAATTTCAGTCGGACGAGAAAAGAAATCAGCATTACCTTTGTAGCTCGTGATCATTGAACGGTCATTTGAACAATGGGGACTCGACATCATCGATGAAATTGTCCCTAAATATTCCAAACAACATAGGTATATTCTTGTTTCCACCAATTATTTTACGAAATGGGTGGAGGCCATTCCCTTGAAATCAGTTACAAATGATCAGGTAATTTCATTCTTAGATCAGTTTATTATTACAAGATTTGGTCTTCCGAGTACATTAGTTTTTGATAATGCGACTTATTTTTCTTCTTTGTCACTTACGGAATATGCACTTCAGAAAGGAACTATAATAAAACATTTTGCTCATTATTATCCTCAAGGTAATGGTTTAGCAAAATTAACAAATAAAAATCTTTTGAAAATTATCAAGAAAACTATTAGTGATAACCACAAAAATTGGCACAAAGCATTAATTTATGCATTGTGGGAAGATCGAATTACTTATAAAGCATCGTTGGGCACTTCCCTTTACTTTTTAGTTTATGGGAAGGAGGTTATTCTTCCACCAAACATTTGCATACCATCCCTGGATTTAGTACAGTCCATTGAGAAGCAACCTTGCTCTAGTCTACAATATTGTACGAATTAGATTTGCAAAGTAGAAGAAGTGAGAGATAAGGATAAGAATTATTTTATCAATCATCAAATCATCATTAAGAAATGGTTCTGTAATAGATCTGTAGGTGACAAAAAATTTGAAGTTGGTGATTTAGTCCTGAAATGGGATAAATCCCATGAGGAAAAAGGTAAACATTTGAAATTTCAAAAATTGGTGTTAGGTTCTTTTTAGGGTGCTAAAAAAGTTGGCCCATCTACCTTTATTTTACAAACTCTTGAAGGAACAGAAGAATCTTTTCCTATAAATGGGTTAATCCTCAAAAAATATTTTTCCTAAAAGACACTTCAATCCTTATAAATAGTTGTAAATATTTATGTTTGGTTTTGATATTTTAATTTTTTGAAGTTTGTTTCCTTTTTCTCATACTGTTTTTTGGTTATGTTTTGATTTATGATATGATATAACAACTTAATACACTTTTTTATCAGTTGTCTTTGAAATCCATTTTAGTACAGAGAGAGATTAATTCAGATTGTTTGAAATGGGAATATGCCTTAAAAGATATATCTTATGACTAGCTTATCCTTTTAAAGAAATATAAACAAGGAAAATACTCTACAACAAAGTCTATTTGAAGTAACTTTTCCCTTAAAATTAAAAATATTTGGCTAGGAGCATATCATAAGATGAACAGTTTAGCTTTATTTCATGCTCAGAGATATATAAGTAATTGATATCTATATCACCCCTCCTCTATTTTCATCATTGCTCAAATGCAATCACTAATTCATTTATTAAAGAAGAAATTTGAAATATAATATAAAATAAAAGAGGCAATGAGGATGTGGGAAGTATATGTTAACCCGTCGAGGTACTGAACAAGTCTGCTGGAAGAAGGTCAAGGCTTATATGATATTAAGGTAACTCTGTTGAGGTATTGAACAGGCCTGCTGGAAGCGAAGCAATATCGAGTACATTTAGTTAAGTTTTTCAATTTCGACATGATGAATAAACTTTACTTACTAGTCCAATCAAAAGCTTCATTCCCAGCTATAAAATTAATAAATTCCCTTTATCCCCTCCAATGAGATAGAGTGAAAGAGTATTAGTATTGTTTTATTTCTTATTCTTTACAGACTAGTCATAAATATAGTTTATATGCATTCAATATTTTTTCCTTATTTCTTATGATTTGATATATTTTTCTTTGACTTATATAAAGAGATCACTGGTTTCAGTAGTGTGTCGCCATTTGTTGTAGCAGATAACAAATTTCCAAATTTTGCATGTGATATAGATAAATTTAGGACCCTTCATTTTTTTTCATTTTTGACAAGAAAATGTTTTTCAAATTTTTGAAAAATCATCAAGTTTTTACTTGATTTTTTATTTTTCAGTTTTTGAAAGTTTTGTTGATTATGCTCCCAAGTCCTCTTAAGCTTCATCTAGATTTTAAGGACATCTTCTTTCTTGGTTGTTTTTGTTTTGATTGCCAAGTCATTTGATTAACATATCCTTGATTATTTTTCTCATCTACATTATTTTTTTTAATTTATACCTGAGCTACAGTATTTGAAAAAAAAGGTCCCAAACTCATGATTTTATTGCTTCTCTAAGACTTTTTGTTTTGAAAATATTTAAGAGTTTGAAAATTTCAAAATTATATTGACCTTTAACTATATCTATAAAAACTTAGGTTATCTTTTCAAAGATTTAATCAAGGTTGTCATTACCATAAATAGGGTTAATATGTGAATCCAAAAAATCAAAACAAAAGATGATCAATTGAGTTTGTACCTTGTTATCATGAATTTTAATGCATTTAGTTTATCACTACAGTCTTATGTTTCTCAAAACGAATGAGAATGGGTGATATTTTCGAAGATATGTTAATCTTCCTCCACATTTGGTACTACTTTTCCTCGTCATTACTACAAATTGATTACAGATATCAAGTCATGATAGGATCACTTTGTCGAAGGGTTTGAGTTATTTTGATTCTTTTTACCCCGAGAATTGAAGGTTTTTACCTGTGGGTGAGGGTTTTGTTACCTTTCCACGAGAGTTTTTTCGAGCTGCAGTAAACTTTCAATATGGGTATGATATCCAAAATCGAACCTGGCATTGAACTTAATGAAGATAATGAAGACTATTATCCGACATTTCAAAAATTTGGCTGGTTAGATTTCTTGTGGATGTTTAATGGATATAATTCACAGGTTGTTAAATCTTTTGCATTGAATTTTAATGGTGAATGCGCCAAGGTTGAAGATATTGAGTTACGGATAAATGAGGAAAGGATAGCTAGAGTGACCAAGTTGTCGTTAAAGGGGGGATGTTGTTCTAATACTAAAAGAGTTAAAGAAATCACATGGTCATAAATCTTAGTTTCTCCTGAGTGAAAATACGATTACAAAGGTATGCATATCTCCCTAGTGAAAGAAAAATGGCATTTTCTTTTAGGAATTATCAAAGGTTTTATCACTTGCGAAGGTCGATATAGTCTTCTCTTTATATACCACTTTTGGTTGTTGATGGTTTTCATGGATTATGAGTTAAATATGTCAGTCTTCTTGCTCAAAATCCTTTCAAAAATGGATCAGTTTTACCAAAGGAAACATCTTAGTTCTGAAAGAAATATTTTCCATCATGGTTTAGTTAAATTTTGATTGAGTTTCAGTTAAAACAAAATAGCATTTCTTGGGAGGATTTTATTAAGAGAAATCATTTTCAAGAAAATCCTGAGTCGAATTTACAGACTCACAATTCTGAGGTATAGTTTGAAACCTTAAATCATGTAGAGGATAATGTCCTTTCTCACCCACAGGTTTTGTTTCTCAGCAAAACATTGTGAGGGTTACACGCAGTCAATATTTAAGGTTTAACCTCAAATCAAAGTCAATCATTTTAATTGAAATAACCCAAGTTTCCTCCGAAGCATCCAAACATATTGTGGTTTCCTCTCTTGCATCTAAATGTGATAAAAGGAAAATCCCCATGTATTTTAAAAGAATGATGATTCTAGGAAGTTAGTCAATTTCATGAACAAACGTCAAGGAAGGAAAATTCCAAAATGCTCAGAAAAAAATCTAGAAAAAATTCTAATGTCAATTCTCCTGTTCAAATTGAAGATGAGGAATTGGTTAAAAATCAAGAATTTTCTTCTCCCCTAAACATTTCTTCACATGCTATTGAGAAACCTGCTAAAAATGTTGTTGAAGAATTCAAGAAAGGAAAAGCTAAACTTGATCCAAATCTGGAAGTTTCCTTCTAGAAAGATAAATATTATTCAATAGTTCTTGTACTACAAGAAAATATAATTGATATGGAGTTGGAAAACCAGCTACTTAGGGAAGAAAATAAATCATTGGTGGACAGCCAAAGAAGACAAGCTTCAAGTTCCAAGCATGACAAAAAGGGAGATGCAGTTACTATCAACTCACCAGGGGTTAACACTTTCGTTATCTCAGAATTTAGTACTTTACCCCATCATTCTCAATGATTAAGGTGTTTTATTTTGTTGGTATCAGTTAAACATTTTCTTTATTTTACTTTTATGTTTTTTTTAATTTTCATTAATAAATGAGTAGCTACAGAATTTAAAATTATGTAGCAACTCTAACTTTGTGTTTATGTTTTATTAATTTTTCTCATTTCCTTTTTGTTGTTTTTAGTGGTGTTAAAATAATGACCTGGATAAATACGGAATATAGAATATTAGTTTTCCAGGAATAATTTCAAAATTGATCACTTAGTTGTTAAAAGAAAACTATTTTCATTTTATGTATTTTGTTAATATAGTTTGGGAATTAAACAATTTTGATAATTTCTCATTCTAAACATATAATTGTTTTTAGTTATAGAAAGAAGTTAAGTTTGTTTTGAACTCTTTTAATATAAAATAGGGAAAGAAAGATGATAGAAGGGGTTCAACTTTGGGATAAGACTGAAACTTATGCATTATTCTAGAAGTCTTTTTCTTTGAAACTTATATGGATCATTTTGGCTTTGAATGTTAATACAAGCATCAATATTCATCACTATTATTGTTATTTGAGTGTTTATCTTTTAAAACAAGGTTTTATCTGCATGATGTGTTACTAGAATTCTAATTTATTTAATTGATTATTGTTAWTGAATTAGATTGATTCACTTTTATTTTACACATTATTTTAATGTTATTTTGTATATTAGTATTGTTTTGATTAATAACTTGTGTTAATTGTTGATGAATGCAGCTATGTKRGACATTATCCATCTTACAAACTTGTGAGGTGTAGATCATTGCATCTATGTAAGTCTTTCTCTCAGCTTACAAACCTGAGAGAAAGCCCCTAAGAAGGGTATGTGGTTCCTTCCTGAGATAGATCTAGGAACATAGAGATGAACTCCTCCATTTAGAGGGTGAGAAGAAATCCAAATGATTATCCAGTGGGAAAGGTGATCTGATGAGTTTGACATGCATGTGGTTGAGCACAAGGTGAATGTGTGAAATCCCAAAGTGTTGGGTGCAACGTCATGTGAACAGAAATGAAGATGATGTGTTAGCCTCCTCTGAGTTGCAGAGTTGATGAGAAAACTCCATATGATTCTCCTATGTGAGGATGGGGGAAAGAATATATGTAGAGTGGACGTGCATGTGGATGAGCACAGGTGAACGTGTGTAGATCTGGTTCTTTTGTGTAATGCAGTGATCCAGAGCTATGACATCCCTATGGATGTGCCCCTAGTGGATGAGCACTAGTGGGTGTATTAGATCCTTTGCTATATGTTGTTCAAGAGTCAGACCTGCCTGTAAACCTAACTGTTATGTAAAGGGTATAGTTCGGCCCCACCTTAATGTGATTAATAATAAATGTAAAAGATAATTAATATGGTTAATATTAATTATAATAATAATTATTATTATTATTATTATTATAATTATAATATGACTTAGTGAGGTCGGCCCTGTTGAGCCAATAGACACTTCGGTTTATATGATTAGTCTAATATAAGTAAAGGGAAATTCCCCATTGTGGAATCACATATTTCTTGTGAGTTTGGAAATTTCACCAAATACATCTACTTGGGAAAAGGTGTGCACCTCTCTTGGGCGCTAGTCTTTTAGGGCTTCAGCGCCCTCTTGTGTGCTAGGTATTTCTTAGTGGTGAATTTATTTCTCTTGAATAATATAGAAAAGGATTTGGTTGGGTTTTCTTCCCTTGTTCAGAAGGGTTTCCAAGGATACTTCTTGTGTTCTTGTGCATGGTGTTTCTTCTTGTGATCTTAGTTGTTGCAACATTATTGTTTATGGTTAAGTTAAATGCTAAAAATGGAATGAACTTCATGATTAACCTAGATTATGAAAAATCAACATGGTATCATAGCATAGGTCTTGAAGAACCCATTGCACAAGCATATACCAGTCTCCTCTCTTTTCTGCAGAACCGTACGGCCCTTCTAGTGTTTCCAGAAAATCTGTATTGCCTTCCTTTATGAGGTGTTTCATCCCTTAAACACTTGAACATTGGGGATAATTTTGGTATAGGAGAGTACGGACTCCTCCAGCGCATCTCCAAAGACTCTCAGAGTGACATTCTGAGCATTTTGAAATTTTGGCCCTAGGGTTTCTAGGGTTTCACCAATTTCTACAGAAATTTCAAAATTAGGGCTCCTGCAAACTCATTGAAGGAGATCTTCAGCTCACCAGTGTTCTCCTATCTTTCAAATGCTTATTGTTGGCAGTCATAAGTCAAATAAAACCTATAAGTGCTAGCCTAGTCTAGACGTTAGGTTTTCTAGCCTAGTTGACAAAGGGTTGTGAAGAATCTAAAATTATGATGAACAAAAACTATGATGGAAGATAAGCTTGATGAATCAAGAAAAATCAAAGTTCTTGAAATTCAAGACTTCAGAGGAAGACTTATTTTGGTTAATACAAAAGGGTTTACCAGAAACAGCTATCAATGAATGGGAGGAAGATGATGTCAGGACAAGGAAGTTAAATCACCTACTCAAGCCCTTACATTGAAGGGTCGACTTCAAAATAACAAAGATGACAAAAGGTTACACGGTGACTATCTTCTTCGTAGAGATCTCAAAGGATAGAGATAAGCCAAGAGAAATTGGAGAAATCATATCAGTATCCTCGGATAGGTTAAGAAAAAAAGAAGATGCTTATCCTTCAGAGGGAGTCACTTGACTCAAAGGGAGTCAAAACTATCTGAGAAAGAGGAAGAATAGAACCATCATTGAGACAACCAATGCAATAATGTCTGATCAAAATATTTCTAGGATTCAATGGGAAGAACCATGCATGACACAGTATATGTGCAGGACAAGAGTCTTCACTAGACTTTGAAAAACATAACTCTCAAAGAAGTGTTGACTAGAATGAAGTCTGAGATTGAACACTTCAAGTTATTTGGGTGCCCGGTGTATTTTCATGTACCCAAAGAAAAGAAGTCCAAGATAGATCCTTTAGAAAGAAAGGATATAGTGAATCTCCAAAGACATTCCAGATCGACATCCCTAATCAGAAACAAATTGAAGACAAGCAGAGACGTTTCCCTTGAAGAAGAGATAGTCTTTCAAAGACCCAGAGAATGTCAGATGGAGATTAACARTGAGACAATACCTTCTCCCCCTTCAGTAGTTCAGAGGGAGATAGACATTATTCAAGTTGATCCAGTTTCTCCAGTTGATATGTTCAGAGATATTGCAGTATGGCATAAAAGGCCTACCTAGACTCACTCTGCAAGAAGCAAA
This sequence comes from Picea sitchensis, assembly GCA_010110895.2. Taxonomy (NCBI): domain Eukaryota; kingdom Viridiplantae; phylum Streptophyta; class Pinopsida; order Pinales; family Pinaceae; genus Picea; species Picea sitchensis. The sequence continues at coordinate 96,391 of SNQJ01S0041532.1, read as the reverse complement.
GAAACATACAATCCTCTCAAGGCACATCCCGAGAAAGTGAAAGAGATTTTCAAGCTATCCTTCAGTCACGAGCCAGTTCATTTATGTTGAGCCTTCTTGTCTTAGAGAAGCAACAAGAGAATAGGTATGGCAAGATGCCATAAYASAATAATACCAATATATATTAAATAATGATGTGTTACATATTATTCAGGGACCAGAAGGGAAGTCTGTGGTAACTTCCAAGTGGATCTATAAGATCAAGCATGCAGCTAATGGAAGTGTCAAGAAATACAAAACAATATCTATAGCCAGATGTTTCTCACAAACAGAGGGAGTTGTCTATGATGAGACACTTGATCTAGTGAAACCCATACACTTCCATCCATACTACCATCCATGAGTTGGAAACTATATTAGATAGATAGATTCTTGATGAGTTTGGATTTCAGCAAGACTGTTGTTGATCCAAACCTATATCATTATAGTGTTAGTGACGAGAGTCTGATCCTGATGAATTATTCAGAAAACGTTGTTGTTGGATACAAGTAATCCTTGACTTCTGAATTCGAGATGAAGAATCTGAGTATGATGCACTACTTCTTGGGACAAGAAGTATTATAGATGACCGATGAGATTTTCCTGAATCAAGGAAAATATACAGTGAAAATATTAAAGAAGTTCAGTATGATAGAATGCAAAATCTACCGTGATGGATTTAAAGAAGAATATTAATGATGATTCAGACAAGACTAATCCACAACTGATTGGATAACTGATGTATCTGGTTAACACCAGACTTGATTCATGCCATGCAGTGAATGTGCCTAGTCATTTCATGAGTCAACCAAGACGGACTCACTAGACAACAGAAAAACATGTATTGAGATATATACGAGGCACAGTTGGATATGGCCTGAGATATGCCTCCAGTGTGAACTTGAGTTTGCAGGATATGTCGATTCAGATTGAGAAAAAAGTAAAGTGGACCGGAAGAACACCTCTAGTTGATGTTCTACCATGAAGTTTTTCATGGTTTCCTGATGCAGTAGGAAACAAAACTCTGTGGCCTTGACTACCACAGAGGCAGAGTATATAAGCATCGAGTGTGCGAAGCAATGTGGCTTCACAAGCTTCTGACAAATTTACTTGACCATGATATGGATCCTATGATGGTAACCAAGAGTTGTGAGTAAATCTCCTTGAGAACCCAGTGTTTCCTGATGGATCGAAATACGATGAGATGAAATATCCTTATTTCATAGATATGATGCAGAGGTAAATCGTACACATGCAATACCTTCCTACACATGAGTAGATTGCAGATATCTTCACCAAATTAACTTCGTGAAGAATGGATCCCTAGTTGAGAGGGAGTTTTGATAGCCCCAGCCAAGACAAAATTCAAAATACATCTGTGTGAGACTTGGCATGATAAATAATGTCTCCCTAGCTGAGAGGGAGTGTTGATGAATCCAACTATGTGAGAAATTCTCCAACTTACAAACCTATGAGGTGTGGATCATTGCAGCTATGTAAGTCTTTCTCTCAACTTACAAACCTGAGAGAAACACCCTAAGAAGGGTACATGGTTCCTGCCTGAGACAGAGCTGGGAATGTAGAGATGACCTCCTCCATTTAGAGAGTGAGAAGAACTCCAAATGATTATCCAGTGGGAAGGGATATCTGATGAGTTGGACGTGCCTGTGGCTGAGCACAAGGTGAACGTGTGAAATCCCAAATTGTTGGGTGCATCATCATGTGAACATAAATGAAGATGATGTGTTAGCCTCATCTGAGTAGTAGAGTTGACGAGAAAACTCCAGATGATTCTCCTGTGTGAGGCAGTGGGAAAGAAGATTTGTAGAGTGGATGTGCCTGTGGATGAGCACGGGTGAACGTGTGTAGATCTGGTTCTTCTGTGTAATGCAGTGAGCCAGAGATATGACATCCCTATGGATGTGCCCCTAGTGGATGAGCACTAGTGGGTGTATCATATCCTTTGTTATATGTTGTTCAATATTCAGAAGGGTACAGGTCGGCCCCACATTAATGTGATTAATAATAAATGTAAAAGATAATTAATATGGTTAATATTAATTATAATAATAATTATTATTATTATTATTATTATATGAATTGGTGAGGTCAACCCTGTTGAGCCAATAGACACTTCGGTTGATAGGATTAGTCTAATATAAGTAAATGGAAATTCCCCATTGTGGAATCACATCTTTCTTGTGAGTTTGGAAAT
>SNQJ01S0041532.1:29325-53359 GCA_010110895.2 Picea sitchensis | reverse complement strand
AGAAGAGGCATAGCACATAGAACATAAATGCATATCTGAGAGAGGAAGAGGAAGTCGAGGTGTGTGTGCAGAGATAGAGCAAAAGAACAAAAATATCAAAGAAAAAATAATGCGAGCAAGAAGACACTGATGCAGGAAGAACATAACAGTGCAAAAGAACAATGATGATACTGGTAAGCTATTGATAAACACTGTATCACTATAATAAGTCTCAGTAACAAAGATTTATATTTTAGGGTGGTAGGGAGGTTCTAGGGAGGATTGTTGTCCTCAGAGTTTCAAGTGGGTGCTTGAACACAGGGAGTTGTAGCTTCCATCTAGTTGCATCCAGAAAAACCAGGCTGGTAGGGTGGTGCAAGGGAGAATTGTTGTTCTCTGTTATACAGGTCGGTGCCCGTGTGACTGGAAGTTGGTGCTTCCATCCAATTGGTGCTGGAAAACTTTGGGAGTTGGTGCTAGAGAAACTAGGGAGTTGGTGCTTCCTTCTAGTGGGTGCTAGAGAAACCAGGGAGTTGGTGCTTCCTTCTAGTGGGTTCTAGAGAAACCAGGGAGTTTGTGCTTCCTTCTAGTGGGTGCTAGAGAAACTAGAGAGTTGGTGCTCTCAGCAAGTTGCATCTTGCAGAACATAGGTGGTAGCCTCACAATGAGTTGGTGCTCATAAGAATGATAATGTACAGAAAATAAAGATTACTTATCATATCAAGAAGAAGATGTTTTTTCCCTTTATGGGTTTCCTCAGGAAATATCTGTCTCTGTATATTTCATGTGTGTGATTGATGTTGAATATTATATTGCTTACTTCCCTGCATTATTGTGATCTTCATTGATTATTCTGTAAAGAGTTTAAAATGGGCATAATTGTTTAAGCACAGTAACAACTGATTCACCCCCCCTCTCAGTTGTCCAACAATGCCCCTTACTTTCCATTTCACATAGCACTCAATGTTTTGGACCACAATAAATTAATGGTAAATAAAAGCACTTGGAAAAAGGTTGCATTGCAAATGAGGGATACAACACACCCTCTACAAAGGCACTCATAAATGAGACAATGTGAGCCTGTGATATGTCAAGAACCCCATGCCCAAAAGTCATACCCCCATCCACCTCATATTCATTACATGACTTAGAGAGGGTCTTCTTGGGAAACATTCCTTGACTTGGGGATTGACCTACCCAATAGGGCACCATGAAATCCCTCCCATACTTATATTTGACAAATTTGATAAGGTCTTTGAGTATTTGTTTAGTTTGAAAAGGGAGGATTTAATGCACATGTTCAGGTGGTTATTTTATTAAATGTGGCTTACTTGGGGAGTGTACTTGTGGAACCTTGGGGAGTGTACTTGTTTGTATTTGTAGTACCTTTCTTGGTGAAATCTATCCATGGAGGAATTGTTCCATTTTGACCTTCAAGGGGGGTTGAAAACCCTAAGGATGGACACCATACCCCACTAGATGGGCAGAGAACCACAAAGCTCTTGTGCACATGAGATGATGAATATTTCCTTTGGAGGCACTTTGAAAACACTGGAGGATGACATTGTAGCCTATTACACCTAGACGTTGGCCTTGGGATGCCTAACACATCACCCTCTAATACTTTGACGTCATGTGGAGGATAGGGTTTTGGTGGGATTGATGGTACCTGATGTGATGTGATGTGGTTTGAAGGAAGGAGATGCATGGCATGACACTCTAGCACATGAGAGATTGAAACATGGCCTTTGGAGGCCCAACGATTTTCATCTTGAGGCTCGACATCTCACTTAGAGGCTCAACAACACCTTTTTAGGGCATGACGTCACCCTTTTGAGGGTTTTACTTTATGTAAATTTTATTTTTGCAAATTGTAGAAGCAAATAAAGTGGGTCGACCCTCGTTTAATTTGTTGTTGACATTTTTATGTGGACAAATTGGTTTAGATGGCCTCATATAAATAGAGGCCATCTCATTTTCATTTGGACATCAAATCACTTGAGAATTGCATAACTCTTGGTTGAAAATTTCGCCTACTTGGGAAATTTTCTATCTCTTACTTGGAAAATTTGCTATCTCTTATATCTTGTGAAAAATGGATGGAAAGTTTATCTATTTGTGGAAAAAAGGCTAGTGACTTCTCTTGGATGTTTGTTCTTGGAAATTTGGTGGAATATCTTTGATAAGTAAGGGTTTTGCATGTTATCTCTTGGATTAGGTAAGGAATTTCTACAATTTTTTGTGTTTCTTCTTGATTTCAAGGTCATTTTGTCAAACCCTTGGAGGAATATAAGGGCAGACACCCTCCATCGAGGAATTTCTCTTTTATTGTTATTGAAAAGGATTAAAGGATTGCTACAAGGAGTAAAATGGTTTACACCCTTGTAAAAAGACCTTGCTAAGGTTTATATTCTCTAGGGAGTAAAACTACTTGCACCCCTAGAAGAGTGCTAAACCCTAGCTCAAAAAAACTGACTCCATTATCCAATACATAAGACACTAATCTTTGCATTAGATATTGAGTATTGTTGCATTGGTAAATGTTATTTCAAGGAGATTGAATGGTTCAAGTTGGGAATTAAATTTTACATGCTTTAAGCTATCTTGTGCCCTAGGGGCATCTTGATTTTCCAAGTAATTAAGCTGTTGTAACAAGCATTAAGCTACAACCATTAGGGATGCAAAAAACTCACCCTCTCTTACTCTTTTACAACTTTTCTACTGCTGAAATTCACTTTCAAGTGTCATAATTGGTCTATTGTTCAAGAGATATTTTTTGGGTGGCTTACTTGTTGATTTTAGTGGCTAGAAGTTCGTACTGTAGAATTTTTTTTCTAAAGACATAAGGATGTTATAAAACTCTATCGATGAAACTTATTTGCAACCCTTTCTTTCTATCGAAGTCTTTTTTTAAATATTGGAAGATTGTCTACTAATTGCTAGCATGATTTTCCAACATCATACACTTGATTTTTATCGTTTAATTTACAACTTTCATAGTCTCTTTACTGCTGATATATTTTTCCATACTGCTTCAATTTTGGGACAACAAGTTTTCTTGCTGATTCCCCACTGGTTTTGAGGCTTGTATCATTATATATTGTCTTGTTTTGGATTTTCTAACATTGTTTTTCAGGTACACAACATTGACAACCATTTACCATTTCATAATACTTTTTCTCAAGCCTCATTCTCATCCTTGACCTATAGGGGCACTCTTCAAACTATTTTTTTATCCCATTGCAATCCCCCTAGGGTCACTCGGGAAGCCTCCCTTGTGTTGGAATTATCATTCACTAAAACGAGGGGGATATCTATTGAGGTGAAAGTGATAGATATTCCCAGTTGTTTATTACATTTGTGACATGGGTTGGGTTTTTCCCAAATTAAAAATTGTGCGATAAGTTTAAAACATTTTTGGCGCCATCCAGAGAGGATTTTGTGATCCAGAGGATATACACACAAGGATTCATTACTTTTCACACCATGGAGAAGATCATTAAAATGATGATTGATGATAGGTGACAAAGTTTAAAAGGAACGTTTAATGCTTCATATTGTGAAAATGATTAATATTTTTTTGAGCATAATGTGCTCATGTATTTTTCATTTAATTTGTAAAAAGGAAATTAAAATTAAGTGTGAGAATCGACCTCATAAATTAGTTTCCTAGTTTTAAGGGGAAATTAATTTTGTGTGAGAATCCACCTCACAAATTAGTTTCCTAATTTTAAGAGGAAGTTGGGAATCTCATGAGTTGGTTTGGGATTCTTCCTCATTTTATCACAAGTGGTTTCCTAGTCTCAAGGGGAAGTTAAGGTTGGTTGAGATTCTTTCTCATTCTATCCTTGAGTTTTTATTAGATCCCAAAATTATGGATCTTGTCTCCTTGAATTATGGAGAGATGGAAACTATATAAATTTGTTATATAAGCATTATGGAGGAGGCCCCTTGAGGCCCTTTTAGGCCCCTGAGAGAGAGAGAGAGATTGCATCATGAGGAATGTAGTCCTTCTAGTTTCTGAAGAAATGTCACTTATGTGAGAGCCTTAAGTTCTTTGTGTAAGATAAGGATGCTTTGGGTTGTCAGCCATGTAAAGAGCACGTGCCACATTTTGTTAGAAGATTTCAGCCCTTTCTAAAGGGAGTATAAAAATGCGATTCATATTCCAAGTGGATACAAAGAGGTAGTCAGAAGGTTTTGGTGAATTTAGTTAACACATGGGCATCAAATTATATGTGTGAGTTTTGTTTGCATTTTCGCTTGATTAAGTAGAGATTTAATTACACATATGCATATAATTAGGAGAATTTTTCCCATGTTCATTTGTGATGCTTAATGATTATTTTCTCATGTTCACATGCGATTAAGCATCAATAAAAGATCCTCATTGTAGGATTTTTGTAGAGAAAGATCTCACTGAAATTCCCAAATCAAGTGGTATCAGAGCAGGTCCGACCAATTTTTCATATTGTGAATATCACCATGGGAAAAGCAAAGAATCAAGCATGACTTTGTGATCTTGAAGAAATCAACCAAAACATTCAAGTAGAGAACGCTGAATTGAGGAGGTTACTTCAAGAATATGAAGAAGAAAAAAACAAAATAAGAATGCAACTACAAGCTATGGAGGATCAAGTTGGGGAATTATTCGCTCTAGGAGAAGTAGAAAGTGCCTCCAAGATCAGGCCAACTTGTGGCCATGGAAGGTATACTAGTTATGGTTCTTGTCATGAAAGTGTTGATGGATGCACATATTTTTAGATAATAGAGGATTCTCTCCAGACACCAGGTAACCAAGGTGGTTTCCTAGAAGCCTCATATACCACTTCATCCAACCAGGAGGAGCAGTTGGACAAACTTCAGGAAGATGACCAAGTGTTACAAACAAGAATGGAGGTAAAGAATTCTCCATGTTTAATTCCTACCCTTATTAATGATGATGTCTCTCTTGGATTTTTTGAAAGGAACACCAAGGGAATTGGATTGAAGTTAGTGAGGAAGATGGGGTATAACGGAGGAGGTCTTGGTATTGATGGACAATGCACCATAAAACTACTGGAGGTTGAAGGAAGACCTCGATATGTAAGATTGGGGTATGGTGAAAGAGGATGCTCAAAAGCAACATAAGTGGAGGATTCTTCAAGCAAAGAGTTGATATCATCACTAGCACCATCTAAGAAAAATGATGGCACATTACTTTCTGAAAGTGATAGATCTAGCACAAGATTTATGAGGAAATCAAAGTCTCCTTACAGTGAAGGAGAGAAGGACATGAAGTCACACAACTATTGCACTCACTACCAAATGAGTGGTCACTGAATCAGGAAATGTTGGAAGCTTCACCCCAAGATTCGTGGTACACCAAACAAGAAGGCCGTACTAGATTCTATGTAGTTGGAGGATGGATCGTCCATAGTTGAAACAAAATGGCCAAAAATAAAATTTCCTAGAATTCAATGAAAACATAAACAAGTTGAAGAGATCAATAAGATCTTTCTAATGGCGCAAACGACACCTCAAATGAACTCCAGATGCAAAAGATATGGCCATTTGAAATTTTTGGCAAACAAACAAATCTGGCGAAATCCGTACAGTATTGACATTAGCATGTTGACATGGCAACATCATAGGCTTCCACATGTCATGAATTTTGGCACTTTTAGGGGTCCATGTGGACTAGTAAAAATGTGCCACCTGACAGCCGTACATACGCCACATGGAAGTACAGATTCTAACGTGTCAGCTAACGTGGTTGTATGGTGATGATGTCAACATAGTGACTGGACCATATGGAACGTTGATGTGGCAGTACGACGTTGATGCAACATGTGACATGTCAACTGACTGGGAAGTATGGCACTGATGTGGCAAAGTCACGGGGCTGTATGGTAGATGATGTGGCAGAATGGCTGGGCAATACAACAAATGACATGGCATTGTCTGGGTCACTGACTGGGCAGTACAATGGATGACGTAGAAAAACGAGATGTTTCCAGGTGTCAAGGGGATTTTTCCTTTTCATGGGTCCAAGTGGACCAATAAAATTGAGCCACGTGTCATCCATATGGATGATGTGGTAGTACGGAGGTGACGTGGCACTCACGAAACAAGTGAGGTGTTTGTTGACTTAAATGATGAACTTATGCTGACTAGACTGATGACGTGGCACCGTACATGTGATGTGGAATTGAATATGTGGATGATTGGGTGCCACACGAGCCACTAAGAGGCTTCCATGTGACATCCTGGGAAATTCCCAATAAGGGATAAGGTCCAAAAATTCAAATTTAAAAAAGGTTGACTGCCAAACCAACATAAGCAAAATATTTTTGCGGGTTCAAAAATTAAAATTAAAAAAAGGCCGTTGGGACCGGTTGGTGTCGGACCCAGAGACCGATGATCAAACCAATGGAACCAACACATTGGTGGATTGTTAATATAGTTTTAAAACTATATTTAAACCATTTTTTAAAACCGCATGCCCAACGGGGAGGCCCACGGGTTTTACCCTGGGAACCCCCCCTAAACTTAGCGCCACTTTCCAATGTGCCAAATTTTGTGCTTTGGGATATCCGCCCACCTCAAAAATTTTAAACCATGGTTTGGTAATCTAGCGGGAAAGGTGCGAACACGACCCCATGTGGCATGAATTTCAAGGTTGCGCAAGTGCATTTATTGCAGAGGGTACGACCTAACATGCACAAAAAATGTGGTAGATCCCAGAAGTGACAACGCCAGACTTATATGAAAGTATAGTAATTTTTGAATGATTTTTCGAGCTAGATTCAATGACATATACTGTTTTAGGATTTGAGTGGCATAATTTAAGGGCTATGGCCAAGCCCTATCTACTTTGCATGCTTTTCAAGGCACAGTTGCACCTTTCAGAACAAGGTCGAGTTTATAGTTAAAAGTTGTAGAATGATGAGACACACCTGTTTGTGCTATGTTTGTTGAGGTTTGAGTAGTCGGTTGAGCGCCTTGGCATGAAAACCAATGTAATTTTCATGCATTTATGGTTTTTTCCTCTTTTTGCAAATTGCAAGAGGATGAATGTATGTTGCAAATTCTGGTGATCTTTGAGTGCTGCAACAAGACAACAAGATATGAATTATTGCAGGAAATTTATTGTTTGAGCCTTACACACAATATGAGACAATGTAGTATGTTGAGGAAAAGATATGAGGAAACTTATTCAAGCATTTTCAGATCTTGCTGGGATAAGGCAAGATAGTTGGGAATGTTGCCCGAGGTTATAACCTTAAAATAAAAGAAACAATCACTTAATCCACGTGTATTAAGTATGAGGGACCAAGGCTGGTTTTATATATATTATATGTAACAGTGCAAAATAAATAAACTAAGAAATAAATTACATGAGTATGTACATGGATAAGAGACAAGGATAAAAGAAAAATTTGAACCAATTCATCAAAATACACATGTGAGACTGAAATAAAAAATTTGATTTTTATATTTATTTCATTCTGAGATACAAAGATGAATTCTCTTTACAAACCCCTGCGAGGGTAGGGACCAAAGTCATATTTATAATCCTTCGATGGGCACCATACAAAAAGAATCTGACAACAAAATAAAACTGAAGCTAAATATCTAGATCAACTTGCCACAAAATGCTGTCACTTGACTCTGTAAAATATTTTTTTATCAATCATGAAATTTAATTCATAAACAAACAAGAACACACAGACTTCCAAAGATAAATCATACACCTTTAAAGACAAGTTGTTGAAACATATGATTCAATTTTGAATCCTTCTTCCTTCAATAAGAACCCACTGTCATCAAGATGGTTAAACCTTCTAGTAAACTCAGAATGAATGAATAATGGAAGTATCTCACAAGTATAGAGAAAACCTTATAGCAGAAGTTCTCCTTCTATTCTCTCTTTCTCCTTGTCTCTTCATTTGATTGAGATTTTATTCTTGGCCAATTAGTTATGGTAGTTCAACTACCTTCCTTTTGTTAAGCTTAATTAGCTTAACTAATTTAAGACAAATAATTAATAATATATAAATAAGGGTGTATTTAAATAATAACTAAATAGGCGGGACACCTTGTCACTCCAATATTCATTTCTTTAATAATCATCAAAACATGAAGTATAATAGAATAATTGATTTAAACATCCGCCTTGTAACTCTCATCCTCATATTAATAATCAAATATTTTAACATCAACAAAATAGAACATGACTATATCCAAAAATAACATTATATCCATGTTGTCCAAAACTCTGTCTAAATATGTATTTTATGTCCAAAATACTGTCATATGAAAAATAAAAAAGACCATCTTTAAAATAAAATAGCATCAACATGATTAAAAATCATATTTGTTGTGGGAGGCATTTTGCCTCTTTCCACTGCTGCCCTATTTTGATCCCATTTTTTATTTATTCTGTGCAACAATATCTAGATGATTAGGACCTTGTGGGCAGATCTCACTGATGACATGGGAAAAATATTTTTTTATATGGATATGAGAAGACACAACTTCAGAGGAATCTTTGGATGATTTGGAGGGATTGGAAACTCCTTTTCCCTTATCTATCTCTGTCTTGGGAAAATTAGTTTTTATCCTTTTTCTTCCATGAGAGTACTATATTGGCGAAACACCACGATCAAATTGGGAATTCAGATTTATTGGAAGTGGAGGAGGGGATAATGGAAATGACACAGTAGGCCAACCATGGTGATGAACTATGGGTTTATGAAAAATTTATTTCCAACCGTCATTGGCAGGTGGTTCTAGCTGCATAGACACATGAGGGGGGACATGGATACCAGAGAAATTTTGACATGGCTGGAAAGGAAGCCTCTCAGGTATTGGTTTCATATTTCCTTGGCCAACTAGATTAAAAAAAGCATCTTGGAATAGATGATTTAGTTCTTGTGGATCAATGCCAAAATGTATCGAAAATCGTGGCCTTCTATGGTCTCTTTGCCAATTATTTCTTCTTCCTCTATTAACACCTCTGCCATTGATGCCTCTGCTAAATAAAATCATCCTGAAGCAATATTCCAATAATGTTATGAAAAACTATTAACAATCCATGCATCAATACTCTACCTAAATAAAATCAAAAGGTTGTCTCTATCATTCACAATAGAAGCACATGGAATCCATCCATCAATACTTTTAAACTCAACAATCAATTGCCATTTGAACAGGGAGTGATAGGGATATTGGGAAGATGGGGGGATTTGTAATGAGAAAAAAACGGTAGCATGGATGGGAAGCAACCAACGGATATTTTTCAAGAAAACACAAAGGTAATCTTCTTACAAAAACAAAAAATGTATCCATATCCAAACTTCCAACACTAGTCATCATCTAATTCTTTTTTGATCCAGATTATTTTCGACATGAAATGAGAGCGGAGATATAAAAAAAAATATACATAGATATTGCAAGAGAGACAATAATATAACAGAGGTATATCATAGATAAAACCATAAACACAGAGATACAATAATACACAATTTTTATTAATGTGCGAAATGTACAGAGACTGTAAAAATATAGAGTGAAAGACTCGCTAGAATGGTGGTAGCTTATCTATGAGAAGAGAAGTGAAGGTTACTCACATTCGCAAGAATATGATTGTTACAATGAGGCTCCAAATTTCTTTTTAACATAAGTAAAATCTAAAACCCTAACCCCAGAAGATGAAAATCTAAAAGGTTTGCGGGCCCTGATGCGGGTAGTTGATATGACAACTTCTCGGGAGCATAATATTTACATACAATCTCTGTTTGGGGCCCTCAATACACGGTTGGAAATGTCTAACCAAGAATAACGATTTTTTATTGGCCCAGGCTAGTGCTTATGGAAGTCTCTTGTGTAGAAATTTTAATACAAATTATGTATTGCCTGGATTCTCCTAAACTAACAATTATATGCCACTGTTAAATACATAATTTCTTCCACAAATATTCTTGTAGAATTTAAAACACGATCGCCAATTGCAATGTCAAGAAGAAAGATCAATCACACATAACACAGATGTTTTAACGGAAAAGCATAAAGCTAAAAACCCCACTATCATATATTATGTATATATCATGGATCATGAAACAATATCATACAAAACTCTAGTCCAAGAGATCTCAGTACAATATACAATCGTCTCACACTGTCATACAAAAATTGGCAAATGCATGTGACAATTTACTACCTCCAGACAACCTGCCTCCTCTGCGCAATCCCTGCTGATGGAAATCCCTGCAATGAATGAATTCCTCTTTCCTAGTCTGCGAAATCCTCATGGGCACATCCAATGTGTGTGTGGTTTCATAAGTGCACTCGCTAATGTCACAACTGATAGTCAAACTGTCCCTTTCACCTGTTATCTCAACTGTGTCTCCACTGGATCTGACATGCATGTAGTTAACAATGGTAAATATTCAGTTGCATGTGAGATCACTGATTGTGAATTAATTAATAATTAATTCACTGATCTCTCACTAGTGTAAGTTCAGTTAAAAATAGTACAACTGAGATTAACTCACTTAACTGAGTTAAACTACTTTACAACTCACATAACTACACATCCAACTCTGTTACAACTTCGAATCACTCAGTTACAACTAATTCGATTTTCATGTCCCACCAGTCAACCTTTGAACTCGAATTTCCTATAGCTAACTGATTTGCCACTTCAGTTAACTATTTCCAAGTGCTCATTGAGAATAGACTAATATTTATTGTCCAAATATTATTAAGGGATAATAATAGTTGACATACATCTATAAATAGAATTTGCTCTTCTTAAAATGAGAAACATTAGGTTTCTTACCATTGAAAGCTTCTTCAGGTGTACTCATGCCAAGTACTCTATGAGGACAACGATTTTGCACATAAACTATAGTGTTGCATGCTTCCACTCACAAATTCATTGGTATATCTTGATCATGCAACATCGCTCATGCTGCACCCATGATCGTTCTATTATTCCTCTCCGTGACCCCATTTTGTTGTGGGTTATGAGGCACTATGAGTTCTCTTCGAATTCCTTCTTTGCTGCATAAGTCTTTGAATTCGTTAGAGATGTATTCTCCACCATTATCGCTCCTCAGAGCCTTCACTTGCTTCCCCGATTCTTTCTCCACCAATGATTTAAACTCACAGAACTTTGAGAATGTTTGATCCTTCTTCTGCATGAAGAACATCCAACACTTATGAGAAAAGTCATCAACAAAAATAACATAATACTTATGTTTTGCTGTTGAAGCAACCGAGAATGATCCACACATGTTTGTGTGAATTCTCTCCAGGATCACCGAAGCACAGTTCTCCTTTTCATGAAAGGTGGAATTTACATACTTCCCCATGGTGCAACCCTTGCACTGATCTAAATGAGCAAGTGTTCCCATCGGAATTCCAGTAGATATTTGCTGCATGATTTTCAAGGCTCCATGATGAAGATGGCCCAATCGCCTGTGCCATAATTTGCCCTCATCCCGGCTCACAAATTTTTCTGCCTTGCCCATCATGGAAGTGCAGCCATATACCTCCAGCTTGTATATATTCTTAACTCAAATCCCTATCTTCTTGACTTGACCCGTTGTTTTATGTCGTAGAAAAGATTTTCCATCACTGAAAACAACGTCATAGCCTTTGTCCTCCAACATTGCGACTAAGACGAAGTTTTTCTTCAGACCTAGAGCATGCATAACATATTTCAATTGAAATGGTTTACCTGACTCCCTCTGAAAGGTAATGGTACCAATTCCAGTCGCACTGTATCGTCCATCGTCGCCCATCTCTATATGCATTTTGAGATCTCTCTCCTCCAAGTCACTGAAAAGCTCCTTATCTCCCATCATGTGGAAGGAAGCCCCACTATCCAAATACCACACCGATCCCAATGCACTTGACGCCATGCATGCAATCAAGGAGAATTCAAGTTCAAATTGTGAGGAAAGGGCCTCACCAACTTCAACTCCAACATCCTTCTTGTTCTTCTTCTTCAACGGACAGTTAGTAGCGAGATGCCCATGTTCGTGATAGTGAAAACACTTCACTTTTGACAAATCCATCTTCTTTCCTTTAGAATCGGATTTTGAATGGAATTTCTTCCCCTTCCCTTTCCTTTCCTTGGCAGCCAAAGCACAATCATCTTCATCATCATGCTTTGATGAAGAGCCATCTCTGGTGTTCTGCCTGAACTCCTCCTACACCAAATCTGACCATAATCGTTCCCAATATGGCAATTTTTCCCTTCCATTGATAGAGTCTTGATAACTATGCCAATTTTTGGGAAGTCCTAGGAGATCCAAGCTCACCAAATCATCATCAGTGAATGTTATTCCCACACTCCCCATCTCATCCCAACATTGGACAAAATTCATGAGATATTTTGGAATGGAGTCGCCCTTCTCCATCTTGATCTTCTTGAGTTTATCTTTGAGCGCCAATTTCCTATGGTCGCTGCTGTTTTGGAATAGATTCGTCAAAGTCTTCCACATTGCATATGGTGTGTATTTCCCATGGAGGTTTGAGACAATGTGGTATTGTACTCCCTCCAACATGATCATTCTCGCCTTTGCCACTTTATTTTTCCATGCATCAAGATTTGCAGCGTCTGCAACATCTAGCTTAGGAACATCTTTGTCAATGAATTCATTCAAGCCATTGTCTTTGAGTACTGCCTCCATCCCGTCCTTCCAATAAATGTAGTTCGAGCTACCCTCGAGTGCATAATCTAACCTCAATACATTGAAAGCCATTTCAATCTTGAATCAGCTGTAGCACCAAGAAAGTCTTTCTGCAAATTCAAATTCTATCCAATCACAAACTCAACTTCTGCAATCTTCTATGCTTTGATACCATGTAGAAATTTTAATACAAATTATGTATTTCCTGGATTCTCCTGATCTAACAATTATATGCCACTGTTAAATACAAAATCGCTTCTACAAATATTCTTGCATAATTTAAAACATGATCACCAATTGCAATATCAAGAAGAAAGATCAATCACACATAACACAGATGTTTTACCGGGAAAACATAAAGATAAAAACCCCACTATCATATATTATGTATATATCATGGATCATGAAACAATCTCATACAAAAATCTAATCCAAGAGCTCTCAGTACAATATACAATCATCTCACACTGTCATACAAAAATTGGCAAATGCATGTGCCAATTTACTGCCTCCAGACATCCTGCCTCCTCTACGCAATCCTTGCTGATGGAAATCCCTGCAATGAATGAATTCCTCTTTCCTAGGCTACGAAATCCTCATGGGAACATCAAATGTGTGTGTGGTTGCATGAGTGCACTCACTAATGTCACAAATGATAGTCAAACTGTCCCTTTCACCTATTATCTCAACTGGGTCTCCACTGGATTTGACATGCATGTAGTTAGCAGTGGTAAATCTTCAGTTGCATGTGAGATCACTGATTGTGAATTAATTAATAATTAATTCACTCATCTCTCACTAGTGTAATTTCATTTACAACTAGTACAACTAAGCTTAACTCACTTAACTGAGTTAAACTACTCTACAACTCACATAACTACACATCCAACTCTGTTACAACTTCGAATCACTCAGTTACAACTAATTCAACTTGCATGTCCCACAAGTCAACCTTTGAACTCGAATTTCCTATAGATAACTGATTTTCCACTTCAGTTAACTATTTCCAAGTGCTCATTGAGAATATACTAATATTTATTGTCCAACTATTATTAAGGGATAATAATAGTTGACATACATCTATAAATAGAATTTTCTCACCATCTATAAATAGACATCATCTATAAATAGAATTTGCTCATCATCTAAAAATAGACTTCCACCTAAAAATAGCCTGAGGMTCCATCCTAGTGTAGGTGCATAATTTTCACTAGCATCTTCTTATTGAATCTCAACATTTTGGGATCCAAATCCTCAAAAAATGTCATTTAAGGCCTCAAAACGACCCCGAAAGTTTGGAACCCGAAAAACTACCAAGGAGGAAAACTGTTTTTCGAGATAGTGGAATAGGTGGGTGGCCACCGATATCCCCCTAGAACAATCCTTCCACCTTAGGAAGCAATGTTATCCATTGCGTTGAATTCCCGGGGGAGAGGGGGAAGTGTTTACTGAATCTGAATCTTGGTGAGTTGCTTGCCTTGTTGGAGAAGTTGCGTTACTTAGCTTGTTGAAGGCCGTCATGAACCTATGGCTGGAAGGTTTGGACCTTTTTAACCAGTCTGGATACATGAGATGACTATGTGAAAAAGGAATCCTTGCGGTTTTCTTCAATCTTGTTGATCTTCTTCTGCTGGATAAAAGGTTCTTGGACTGAGGTTGCAGTGGTTGTGGTGTTCTTCTGTTCACCTTTTGAATAGATTGTGAAGAAGATAAATTTTGTAGTATGAGATAATATATTACGACAATGTTTAGGTGGGAAAGTAGTCAAAATTACCTCTGTTATCCTGTAGGGATTACCCCCCAAAGTAAAAATGACACTACCGGGTCGAGACTCATAGATAGCATGGCACTTCCACATATATGGTTGGCCTAAGAGAACATCATAGACATCCCAGTGGGGAAACATCACATAATACCTCATCCTTGAAGGGATAGATGTTGTATGACAATCAAAACTGTTGGCTGACATGATGATCTCGTCCCTGGCAAAGCCACCCGATGTTGTATGGATGTGGGTGTGGTGTTGTCGACAATCCCAAATGTTTGACGACCTATGATGAAATGAGGTTCTTTTGGATTCCTCTATCAATAATAAAATGCAGCGGGTCCCCTTCACCCATATCTGTGAATGAAAAAGGAGCTCCCCATCTTTAGGATCTTCTGGTTCTTCTGGTTGAATTACTGCGGTCGTAACAATAACAATGGGGTATGCATCGATGATCTAACTTCTATCAGTATTTTCTGAATAAAATTCCAAATCAGGGTGCTGCTCCTTGTCTTTTATCTGACCACTAATGACTGTTTTGAGCGACATTCATCGGTATTGTGCCAAGGGATTTTGTGGAAATCACACCATTTTCCAATGTCCTTCTTCAAATTTTCGTTACCATTCTTTTCTTGTGGCTTGTAATGGTTTTATGAAGGCTAGTTGTTAGGGCCATCTTTACCATAGTTTGGTTGTTGCATATTTGTAGACCCGAACTCCCACTTGTTTTGATGCTTAAATTTCTGCTCAATTTTAACAACATATCGATAAGAAACACCCAATGATGAGATGTCTAGAAAATCCATTTCAATTTGGATGTATCTGTGTAGAGCCCCACGGTATTTCAGAACCAGATGTCGCTCAGAGTCTTTGATACCCATCTTGGTGCACAAGGTATGGAAGGTATTGGTGAACTTCGACACTAATTGGCCCCTCTCTTGCCACAGTGTGGTCCATCTCATGTAATGGTCATCATAGTTTCCAACGGGGTAATATTGCTCCTTGACCGCATCCACAAAAAATTCCCAAGTGGGCTCGACCCCATATATCCCAGAATCCTTTGTGGAACTTTTATCCCAATAAGTTTCCCACCAATGTTTGACATGGGGGAGAACCTTAAGGAGTGTGAAGGTGATCTTTTCCCTGTCGGAAAAATTGTGAAAAGAGAAATAACCTTCTAGCAGATTTACCCATTTGTCTAGGGCATCCACATATATCTGACCTTCAAATATGGGAATATCAAAATTAACTTGTACCTTAAAAGGATAGGTGCTTCCAAATTGGTCGCTTGATGAAGATGCACCTACTTCTATCAACAGACGTTGAATGATGTGGGAAACATTCTCCATGATTTCGTCCCTCTATTGCATGAGAGCTTACTCAAGCAACAGACTGATAGAATATTCTACTCCATCATTTTTCT
This sequence comes from Picea sitchensis, assembly GCA_010110895.2. Lineage (NCBI taxonomy): Eukaryota > Viridiplantae > Streptophyta > Pinopsida > Pinales > Pinaceae > Picea > Picea sitchensis. The sequence goes on along the minus strand of SNQJ01S0041532.1, from coordinate 37,506 downwards.
TTTCTTCCTCCATGGAGGGTTTCTTGGGTGTGCAAGATAAATTTTCCTAAAGAGAGAAAATATTGAGACCCAAATTTCTATACTTGGACCTCGTCGGGGACATGCACTGAAAAACGATCAAGAGAAACCTGCTTTGATACAATTGATCCAGATTATTTTCGGTACGAAATGAGAGTGAAGATATAACACAAAAATGTACAGATATATTACAAGAGAACCAATAATATAATAGAGGTATATTAGAGATAAAACCATAAACATAGAGATACAATAATACACAATTTCTATTAATGTGTGGAATGTACAGAGACTGTAAAAATACAGAGTGAAAGACTCGCTAGAATGGTGGTAGCTTATCTCTGAGAAGATATGTGATGACTAATCACATTCAAAAGAAGATGATTGTTATAATGAGGCTCCAAAGGCCTTTTTAACATAAGTAAAATCCAAAATCCTAGCCCCAGAAGATGAAAAGCGAAAAGGTTTGTGGGCCCCGATGCGGTTAGTTGATACATTAACTTCTCGGGGGCATAAATTTTGCATACAATATCTGTTTGGGGTGCTCGATACACCGTTGGAAAGGTCTAACAGAGAAGAACGATTTTTGACTAGCCCATGATAGTTGTATTAGAATTCTAATGGGCCCCAAATCCCCAAAAAACGTCGTTTAGGGCCTCAAAACGACCCCGAAAGTTTGCAACCCGAAAAATTGCCGAAAAATTGCCAACGTGGAAAACTGTTTTTCAAGCCAGTGGAATAGGTGGGTGGCCATCGATATCCACCTGGATCATTTTCCTTTCCTATTAATCCTTTCTCTTTTAAAATTAAATTCATAATAATAGAACATGGGATGTTTTAAATGTATTTGGGAAGGCGGTGGGCATATAATGAGCGAAAAGTGAGATAATGAATGAGAATGAGATGATTACTGTTTTGTTACTTGAAATAATTGAAAATTGACATTGCTATCATTTGCCAAAAACTATTCTCTGTTAACAATTCAAATCCAAGACACGACAAATTTTATAGAGTTCAATATTAAACCCCAGGAAAGTTTCAAGACTGTCAAACTTTACAATTTTTATTTCCCCTTTTTCCTTTTCCATTAGCAGAGCGTTTTATAAGAGATTGTTAACAAATTCATTTAAAACAATTAAAACCAGATTACATCAAGCCAACATGGGAGGCTGTGAAAACAAACATAAAGTCATCGACCTTTCACTATATAATACTTATATCACAACCTCAATACTTGTTTCATAAACATACTGGGTTCGAAACCCCATTCGAAACTGGTGCTCATTGTTTTTTCAAAATCATATAACCTCAAAATCGACCAAACCCCATAGATAAATAACAAACTATCCAAGACTTCATGCATATAACTAATCTTTCCCACTGTTGGGTAAAGACTATAAAAAGTATCAAAACCATAGTTCGAATTCACTACTGCCATATATCGGATACAAAACGAGGTCTGGGAAAACATAAAGGAGAAATATTAATAAGGGGCTTGCAAAACAAAACAATCATCTCTTTCCACAACGAACGTTCCACAAACCTCCCATGGTGGCCACACGTCTCACATATATTCACAAACAACGGAAAGATAATTCGAAAGAGCTGCAAGTCTTCCAAGTACTGGGTAAAAGGATATTACATTATGCAATAATCACCAAAACCCGACTGTTCTTTTATTTCATAGAGAAAACCCTTCTAATTTTAATCACCAGAGACGAGCGAAACCGAAAGTATTTACCATAATTCTTTTCCCACAACCATAACAAAATAAGAAACATCTGTTCTGGGCGCAACACAAGACATATTTCAAACATAATGAAATTCCAAGCATCATTCCCAGCTTGAAATGTTTAAACGCCAACATGAAGAAAACCCATTTAAATTTAGTTTTCACAGTCATAATACCCACATACATCCATTATGATCTTCGGAAAGAAAACACACTCTGTAAGAAAATATAAGAGCCAACATCATGATTCTCTTCGGAGAAGAGCTATAGTTCATGAATGGAGAGGTAATAATAAACATACATGTGAGGAAAATGCCAGAAAGCCAATGAGCACCACTATTCCTTCAATGGCCGAGCAAAACGAAGGCAACACTAGCCAAAGTAACCAACACATGCACAAACAAAGTGAAGGTGGCGAGATTGAGGTAGGGTAAGGACGACGTGTAGTAATTGCATGTTGTTTCCCACATTAATTGTCACCCACCACAACCAAGCATGGAGCGCACACAAACCACCATAAGATTTTCACAAAGCACATAGTTAACCATATGTATCAAATTCACCACCAAAATATTACTTCCATTTTCCAAATCGAATCGACCTTCCCACATTAATCTCATAAGTCTTATAAGTATGTTCAACACTTAGCACCAAAACATGTCCCACATTTCTTTAATGAAGGATTTCCATTCCATAAAACTATCAATTGTCCACAACATATACAAGTATAACATAAGTGAAATACAACATAAGTATATGCCAACATATATTTGTATCCAGGATGAACCAAGATGCTTATCAAAACAAACATTTTCCTCCTCTTCTTTTTAAATCAAATTGCCAGCGCACTCATCATTCATCCATTTTACATGGAAAGTGACTCGAATTTATGGGTTTATTCTCAAACTGTAGAATCATTTTTGCAAGGTAGTCATGAGCGCAAATTAGAGGAGCATCTTTCATCATTATTTACATAAAGGGGTCCCACCTATTTAGTATATTATTAAATATATATAAGTAATAAGGCATTGCAACCCATTTACAGGTAGGGATTCCATGTTGTTCTTTTGGGCGTCAACAAACTGGCGACTCCACAAGGAAATCTATTTTCAACAGATTTAGAACTCAGAATGTTTGGTTTCACATACCAATAGAAGTAGATGATAAAAAATTGCTGAAAATAATAGTTATGCAACATGAGGAAAAATGATGGTTAAAGGGAAATAATGAGATGGGACTTTAGGGAATAACTTATGGAAAGTGAGATGTATGAGGGAAGTTGGTCATGTATGCATAAAAATCAAATAAGATTCATAACTGATCATGTTTTTTAGAATTTCGAGGAGAATGCTTCTGATATTCTCTTGAATCTCAAAATGGAGGGAAGAAAGGGATAACAGAAACAAGTGAGAAAAAAAACCCTACTATACTACAACAATATTGAAAGAAAAAATCTATTCTAGTGGTGTCTCAAAGGAGGAAATCATGAAAGTTGTGTGTATTTTATTTTCATCGATCAACAATACTTACAGAATGACATTGTTATGTCAAAACTGATCCAAAATTTATTTCTGATGATTACGTGAAACAAACAATAGAAATTAAAACTCAACAAACCTAAGTAAAAAATAAAACAATAAGACAAAGGACTATATACATCAGTCATTTTTATACAAAGCGTTAATAATCAAGATGGTTCCACATAATTTTCAAGTGGGAACCGTTATTACTGTAAGAAAACAATCACTCCTCCAAATCCTTTAGAAGGTATGAGTTTGTGCCAAGGATAAAAGCATTTTTGAAAGGACCTAGCCATAATTTTTGGAATTTAGAATTTCTCCCTCTTTCAACATGCGCTGAGTCCCATAGTAGGACTTTGCCATCAAGCTTGAATTCAATAGCCTTTGCTTGCTTGTTAAAATTATTTTTCACCATTTGATGCCTTCTTTTTAGGTTCTCTAAGGCAAAGTTTCTTTGTTCTTCCAGGGCTAACAATGCATTTATCCTTTGGGCAACATTAGAAGAATTTAATTCTTCAGCCTATAACATCAGCTGTAAGGAGGAAAGATCTAGTTCAGTAGGAAGAATAACTTCTTGGCCATATATGAGATGAAAGGGAGTAAATCCTATACTTGCTTTGGTGGTTGTACGGTCTGCCTAGAGAGCATAAGTGAGAAGTGTGTGTTACGAGTGAGGTTTGTCTTCTATGATTCTCTTTATGATCCTAACTAGATTCTTGTTAGTGGAATCTGCTTACCCCTTTCCCCGAGGGTAATAAACAAATGAAGTGAAATGTTTGACACCTAATTTAGCCAGAAATTGGGTGAATATTGCAGAAATGAAGGTTGGGCCATTGTTCGTAATGATCTCTAATGGGATGCCGAATCTTGAAAATATATTATATTCTAGGAAATAAACTACCTGCTCATCCTGTGCATGTATAAGAAGAGCAACCTCAGTCCACTTAGTAAAGTAATCAATGGCTGTCAAAATACAAATATTCCCTACAAAAGATGGATGGTTGATAGAACAAATAAAGTCTAGACCCTATTTAGAAAAAGGGAAATCCATGAGGAAAAGTTGTAAAGGCATGGAAGAAAGGCATTCTTTACCAACAAATTTTTGGCATTTATCACAGGATATTGCAAATTTATATGAATCACATAATATCAAAGGCCAATACTAACCATTTATCATGATCTTAAAAGCAATATCCTTAGCAGAAAAATGGCCACCGATGTGAATGACAGAAGCTGATGATCCATGGATTTCGTGGAACAATTTCTTTGCTTTCTCATCATTTACACATCGAAGTAACAAACCATCAACAAACCTCCTAAACAAAAAGTATCCTAAAATTATATACTTGGAAGCTTCAAGGTGGAGTCTCCTTCTCTAGTGAGGATCCAACCCATATGGACACCTTTGATACTGCAAATAATATATCAGATTTTTATACCAAGGATGTTCGGAGAGAGAAAGATTATGATTTTCAATATAAAACAACGCTAAAAGAGGATTATCTTGGTCGTCAAGTTCTTCACTTGGTTCAGGGTGTTGAGCTAAGTGAAGGTCTAGGTCTCATACCTTGATTGTCTTCAAAGTTGTGATTGTCAAATCATGCTACTGAATTTTGGCAAGCCAATGTGCAAGTTTTCCTGAAAGATAAGTTTTTGAAAGAAAAAACCTGACAACAGGCAAGGAGAATTTTACCTGCGTATGTTTTCCCAATATAAAATGGCAAAATTTTTCTATAGCCTTGACAAGACCAAAAGCATGTTTCTCAATATAAGAATATTTGATCTCATCATCTAATAGAATTTGACTCATGTAGGCTACATGCTTTTCATTGTTTTGGTCATCACATTATAAGAGGATAGAAGAAATTGCTTCCTCGGTGGCATTGGTATAAATGATAAAGTCTTTCTCAAAATCTGGTTTCTCCATAAATGGTGCAAAGATTGTTTCTTTGTTAATCCTAAGGAAATCATTCTCGACCTCATCTGTCCAAGAAAAAGAACGATCCTGCTTCAGAAGATTATGGATTGGTTTAACCATGACAACAAAATCAGGAACAAATCTATGGATAAAATTAATAATTCCCATGAAATATTGAACTTTTTTCTTGGAGGTGGGGGCATTGAGGTTTAGAATGGCAGTAATCCACTCTTGATCTATACTTATCCCTGAATCAGAAATAATGTGACCGATGAGCTTACCGTTCATGACACCAAAAATAGAATTGAAATGATTTAAAGAAATGCCAAATTTTGTGCAACGCATGAGAACTTTTTTAAGATGACCAAAATGATCCAACCGGTTTTTAGAATAAATAGTCAAATCATCAAGACAAACTTGGATAATATTACCGATTATATCGTCAAAATCTATATACATAGTTCTTTGAAAGGTGGCACCTGCATTAGATAAGATAAAATGCATGTGTTCATAAGTTAATGTGCCCCAACCCATGGTAAATGTGGTTTTATATCTATCCGTCCTTTTTACCTTGATTTGATTACACCCAGAAAAATCGTCAAGTAAGGAAATCATTTGAGACCCTGCAACCTATTGTAAAATCATTTCCATATTAGGAAGCATAAAATGGTCTTTGACACTTTCTTTATTCAATGTGAAGAAATCAACACATAATATGATCTGGCTAGTATTTTTCCAAACATGAACCAGGTTTGAAACCCAGTCGGAATACTTAATCGGAAAGATTATATTAGCTTTCAACAATTTTTCCAATTCTTTTCTAATAGTGGCTTCGAGCACAGGGTTAACAGGTCTTTGTTTTTGCCTAACTGGTTTTACCCCTTCCTTGATAGGAATGACATGTTGTATGAGAGTAGGATCAAAACTACGAAGATCCTCGTATGACCAAGAAAAAACATCTTGAAATTCATGGAGTAATTATGTGAATTTCACTTTCTCTTCATCAGAACATTAGGCATCTAACTTTATAATATTTGGAGATTCGAATGTCCCAATATTCAAGGAAATGGTATCACCAAATTTCCTTTTTTGACTTCTCTTCCTTATGTGTTTCCTTGTTTCCTACATCACTTGAATAAAATAAACTTTCGAGAGGAGTCAAGCCTCTAGGAAATTTGTCATCTTCAATAGAGATGATTTCTTTGGGCTTAAAAAGTTCATTTTGTATGAAAGCGCAAATTCCTTCATCACTCGGGAACAAATTCTATGATTCTACATTATCAGGGATGTGAGGACGATATAGATATTGAAATTTACAATCAGGTCATTGAGTTAAAAGCTGTCGGGTAGGGGATGCTACAAAAACAACTAACCTATCAACTATTGAATTAAGTTCCCTCTTAACATGAGTGATGTTAAATGATAACATATTTGAAATCAACATCCAAACAACTTGAGTATAACATTTAAGTAACTTATTTATTGGTGAATAAATATTATGTACTAGATTAACAACAAGTTCAGAATCACCAAAAACTGTAAGGTGGCCACAAGCAAGGTTATATGCATTTTCGATGCCTAACAATAAGGCCTCAAACTTGATGACATTACTTGTGCAAGAAAATTCCAACCTATAAGATAAATTGAGGATTTTACCTATATGAGAATATAGAATGGTGTCAACTCCATTAACTTCATTTGAACATGAGCCATCAAAATGCATGTGCGACATGCCATCATCAAAATCAACTGGTTCAATCATAGTGTCACCTTCATCAACAAAGATAGAGTACACTTCCAAATATTCTTTGAGATAATTTACATTAGGTTGGGGAACACTCTCTATATACAGTGAAATTCTTCCTTCCCTAAGGACTGTAGTGTTCTTTCCATTCCGAGGGACAAAAAAATGTGTACCATCAAGTGAAAGGTATCCACCAGTTAAGGCTTGCCAATATCTTCCTAAAATAATTGAATAGTTACTCATAGACATATCAATTACTTGGATTTTGAGGGTTGTTATTATCTCGGGATGCGCACACAAAACTAAGGTTACATCCTTGATTTCACCTATAGATGATTGCTGCAAAATGTTATAAGAGAGCATGCTTCTAGTGTTTTCTTTAGTGCAATATAAGCCAAGATCTTCCATGATAATTTTAGACATCACACTTGGACCAAACCCACCATAACTTAGGCAACAATGAGCTATTTTATCCATGATTTTTACTGAGATATAGAAAGGGTTTTTTTTTACAGGGTTCCTAAAATTATTTACACCTATCTTATTTACAATTCAGTCCTCTTCCTTTGACTCTTCAAATAGATTGGAAATGGTAGAAATATTACCTTCCATAAATTTTTTAAGATGCTTCTATTGTTCTAGGATGACAATCATGTCCAAAAAAATAACATCAACTTTGATATTAGCCAATTTATTAACGATATTGTATTTAGATGATGGAAGAGGAGAAGACACTCCTTGATTATCTGAAGTTTTGACAACTTGTGTATCAACACTTTGAGAATATGTGATCAAAATCTGGACCAGGGGTCAAAATTTAGCTCAAAAATCAAAGTTCTCGAAATTACCTCAAAATGAACAGGTGCGTAGCCCTCATCGTCACGAACCCAACGCAACTCATTTGGGTTCAAACAGACATCGGATGAGAGAGATATCGCAATCTATTTGAATTACCAAATAGGTAAAAACAAATGGGCTGACTGTATAGTCCGTACAGTTCGTACGGATGCTGATGTGGCATGTCCGTATGATGATGTGGCAGAGCTGAATTGGCAGAGGTACGACCACTAACGTGGCAGGTGACGTGGCATTCATTTATTGGCATATTTCAGATGAATGATGTTGTGACACGTGGCATGGTTTTGGCAAATTATGAGGTGCCACATGGCCCAGTCGTGGGCTGCCATGTGGCACCATGGCAATGGTTGTTTGTTCAAAATTTTGTGGAGTCCACCAGACTCGAACCCCG
>SNQJ01S0041532.1:0-29315 GCA_010110895.2 Picea sitchensis | reverse complement strand
TTTGCATGCAGGGATTCCATGTTGCGCTTTTGGGCGTCAACATGGTAAGAGTCCATTTTGACACTTTGACAGAAAGTAGTCATGTTTATAGCCAAAAGTCTCAGAATTGCGAGATGAGTGTGATGAATATGCCATTTTCCTTATTTATTATGTTGCACATGTTTGTAATGGGGGGTTTAAAAACCGTATATTTACCACTAGTGCACATTTGGGGGTATTTTCCTTAATGTTAATGATGTACAAGGTTGTAATTATCCACTTTGTTATCTCCTCAAATAAATTGATGGAGATTTTTATTTTTAGGTGATAGATTGTGGTCCAAAAAAAATTATTTCTAAATTTCTTTAGGTATGTTAGAGAGTCTATTTTCTGTAAATAAACTTGGAAATAAATTTTGATTTGGTTTTGTCAAGCAAAAGAAAAAATATCAGGTTTCGGTGGTTTAGGCGAGCCTGAAAAGCACTCATTAACCACCGAAAACCTTTGTTCTCGGTAGTTAAGGGGGAAAATCAAAAACCCAGTTAACCACCAAAAATATTTCCATGGGAAAAATGAAAAGCCCATGCTTTCACATGAGCTAGCTGTCAATTGGCGTAATCATGAAGACATAACAGCCGAAATTCCATGGAGGTGGTAAGGTATGCATGATATTATTGCATCTATCCGAATATTGATACCATGTTGTCCTTTTAACTACATTTGTCATTTCAGAATTAAGGCTCGACAGAGACACATAAACTCATGTGTGATTCCCGACTAATAGAAATGATTAGTCACATAGCCCCTCACTATCTCCAGTCACGAGGACATAGGTCCATTATGACCCCGATTAATCTATGTTTTGATTCCATTAATTACCAGTTCGAATCCGAGAGTCATTGTGACAGTCTTGAGCTCGTGATTTCATCAAGTAAACGCATATTCAGAGACCATAATCCTATTTTTTGTGGTGATTTCTAAGTGGAGTTTGAGTTCAACAGATCGATATCGAGCCAATTGTCATACCAATCAAGCCAAGTCGAGTCATCAGGTAGTTCGAATTACATACCTTTTCAATTTGATTTTTCATCTCACCTAAACTCAAAATTTCCGGCTTGTATTCAATCAGTCTGTTGTTCAGATTTAGTTAGTGATTGCGCTATGAAATCAGAACTCTGAGTCACCCTGTCTCATTTCTTTTACTCTAATTCATACTCCCTATCACCCTAAATCATATAGTCTTTGTCTCCTTGGCATGAAGATTTTCCTAAATCATAGGTACAGTTCAGTAATTACTAAATGCCAAAAGCAGGGCCAGTTCTAAGGCATGAATTGGATGGAGTTTGGTACCTTGAGGCTCATCCTGAGGTGTCCAAGTTCTTTAAGCAAGCAGGAGTCTATGCATATTGTGAAAAACTGGCAGATTTCCACCAACAGGTGTCTGAAACCTTTTCTATCTCGTATGATGGAAGAGCAACAATAGTGGGAAAAGAGGAGTTTGTGGTCGATGAGGCAGCCATAGCTGAGTTCACTAGTCTCCCTAGAACAGGGGATTGTTGGTTCAAATCAACTGTGCCTTCAAACATTGAATTTAGATCCTACCTACAACCTCTGCACAAGAATCTTATATGGAAAAAAGACATACCAATGTCTTATCTGGAACCTAAGTGGAAATCTCTCCTGAAGGCAATCTTTGTCTATATCACCTGTGAAGGTAGATACAACAGAGTCATGTTTTATCACTTCAATCTATTGAGCCATTTTACAGGCAGGTCTCCCATCAATTTGCCCTTCTACCTGCACAAAGCTCTCACAAAAATGGATAGAAAAATCAAGGCGAAGCCTACCAAAGTGGCCAGCAGATTGTCACACCAATGTTTGATTACACTTATTATTAAAGAGTCATTGAAGAAGAAACAAGTGGACTGGAATTACTTCCTATTTTGGAATGAATTCCAAACCAATTTTCAACAGGATGAAAAGGGGAAGAATTCCATTGCTAATAAGTATCTCACCCCTAAGAGAAGTCTAAGAAAGAGGAAGGCTATCTCACCACCAAGAGAGCCGACATAATCATCCTTTGCTAAAAGAAAAAGAACCAAAAGGAAGTTACAGTTTGAGGGTGAGCAGACCAAGGACCTTGCTGAAGGAGATAACCCTTTGAACTTACCATACAGTGACTCAGAGCCAAAGCAGGATTTAGCAGAGACACAAGGTGATGAACAGGCTGAGCAAGTTGCATAAGATTATCCCAACTTTCCCTCACCAACTCCTCCAGATGAACACAATCAACCATTAGCAAAATCTTCTTCAAGCAAGCCTAAAGCATTCAAGGCTCAGAAAATCAATAAACTTATGAAACAAATCTATGAGATGGAAGTCTTAGAAAGATTTATTAAAAAGGAAAATACAGACTTGGCTGAAAGAAATGCAGAACTTTTTAACATGAACCAAAGTCTCAAGGAAAAGCATGATAAAATCAAGGACATGAACAGGGTGCTGATAAGGGAGAACATGAAGCTGTATAGGCAGCTTAGACTTCTGAGGCTGAATTTAAAAGAGTCTCAACCTCCAACACAGGATCAAACAGGTTTGGAAACTCTAGCCGAGTTAGCTACAACAATGGTAGATATACCACAGTCTTCCACACAACAAGTTGAAGTTCGCAGATCTGCACGAGGAAGAGATGCATCATCAAAAAGACCTTGAACACTCAGCAAAGCATCAAGGTAATCATTTTTGAAAATTTTGAAGTTTTGGACAAAGCTAAGTTTTCGGTGGTTTAGGCGAACAGGACGACTGTTCATTAACCATCGAAAGAAGAGCTTTCGGTAGTTAATACACCCATAACTCCTCTGTGTTAACCACCAAAACCTGTAACTGGACAGAGAAAGACAAATTTTGCACAGATCGAGGTTTTTCTGATCCAAATCATTTGAAAACACTCATGATGGATAGATGATGAATTATGTATTCAGTTTCAAGATCCATTTTTGGTGCATAAGGATTAGAAAAGGTAGCCAAGTTGGTTTTGACACCTATTTTGGTGGCAACAAATTAGGATTTTTGCACATCTCAGCAAATTCGAATTTTATCTCTTGGAAGAGTCATCAATCAGCCTTGGAAGGCTATTCTTCACTGCATAAGGACTCCGCAAGATCTGAAGACCATGAAATGTGGGATTGACCTCATTTTGAGGATCACTCCTTATCTTTTGCAAGTTAGTTTTGACTTTCTATTTTAGGCATATCTGATCCATTAATTCAGGATCTAGATACTGTGTTGTAAAAGCTATAAAGCTGAAAACAGAAGATGAACACAGTGTTCAATTTTGAGTTCTATATTCTACTATTTTGTATGAAAGACATTTTCTTTAATATATCAGCCTGCAAGCTTCTTTCATTTGTTATTGTCAGACCCTCCTTCATCGTTGTCTATGCAAATGAGTGTAATTAGTTCTTTTGTCTCTGTTTAATAGTCCTATGGTAACTGTCATCTTACTTTTGATTGTTAAGCAAGAATCATAAGCATCTTTGGCTAGTTTGTTGACCCATCATATATATGGTTTATGTATGTTTTGGTTAACCGATTGGTTTTCTTATCCATTTGTTATACAAATCAAGACCATGAAATGTGGATTGACTCCTCATTTTGAGTGGATCATTCCTTATCTTTGGGTAAGGTTTTGACTTTCTATTTTAGGCATATCTCATCCATTAATTCAGGATCTAGAAACTGTGTTGTGTGCTTATAAAGTCAAAACAGAAGATGAACACGTTGTTCAATTTGAGTTCTATATTCTACTATTTTGTATGAAAGACATTTTCTTTAATATATCAGCCTGCAAGCTTTTTTCATTTGTTATTGTCAGACTCTCCTTCATCGTTGTCTATGCAAATGAGTGTAATTAGTTCTTTTGTCTCTATTTAACGATCCTATGGTAACTGTCATCTAACTTTTTTACTGTTAAGCAAGAATCATAAGATCTTTATTAGTTTGTTGGACCCATCATATATATATGGTTTATGTATGTTTCTGTTAACCGATTAGTCTTTTTATCCATTTGTTATACAAATCTATCCTGGATTAAATATTCTGAAGGCTCAGATTGGGTATGAATATAGTTAGACTGCTCGAAAATATAATCCGTGAGGTTAAGATATTCATATTGATCCAAACCCATACTTATTATTGAGAAAATAGTTTCCAAAAAGATTAAGTTACCAGGCATCTCTGACTTACAGCCTAGGAGAGTTTCCTGGAGTGATAACACACTCTTGAAAGTAATGATGAGAGTGAGAGGCATTTTATTCTATGCCTAAAGCCTGTTAAGCCTTGTTGTAAACATTGTAATGGGTCTTATAGACACTTTTGAGTGAGAGGCATTGTTTTTCCTAGGCCCGTTTTGACAACATTGTAATGGGTCTTGTAGCCATTGTTGAGTGAGAGACATTGTTTTTCCTAGGCATGTTTTGGAAACATTGTAATGGGTCTTGTAGCCACTGTTGAGTGAGAGGCATTATTTTTCCTAGGCCCTTTTTGAAAACATTTTAATGGGTGTTATAGCCTCTATTGAGTGAGAGACATTGTTTTTCCTACGGTATATTTTGGAAATCATTGTAAACTTGTCCATGATTGTTTTATAAACTCCTGGCAAGTATGGTATTGCTTTGAAAATTCCAAAATTGTGATAATGTATTATTAGATATAGATTTACATTGATGCAAGTCTTGGAATCGACATCCTCATTCCAAAGTACAAAGGTGAAGGAGAAGAAGGGTGCATCCTTTTAGAGACATTTTTTTATGCAAATAAGAGAATCAACTACAAATTTTCATTGATACAAGTGTTAGCATTGACATCTTCATTCCGAGGTACAAAGGTGAAGGAGAAGAAGGGCACATCATGTCAAAGACATTTTTATGCATATCGAGCAGTGGAGAAGTGCATCGTGGAGTGTAAGACTCTTCCTAGAAGCTGGTTACAGAGATTCAAGGAACAATTTATCTCTATTCTTTTGGAGGACCAAAAGTGATTTTTGTGGGGAGGTATGATCCAGGAGGATCTCCACACAAGGATTCATTACTTTTCACACCATGGAGAAGATCATTAAAATAATTATTTATGATAGGTGATAAAGTTTAAAAGAAATGTTTAATGCTTCATATTGTGAAAATGATTAATCTTTTTTGAGCATAATGTGCTCATGTATTTTTCATTTAATTTGTAAAAAGGAAATTAAAATTAAGTGTGAGAATCCACCTAAGAAATTAGTTTCCTAGTTTTAAGGGGAAATTAGTTTTGTGTGAGAATCCACCTCACAAACTAGTTTCCTAATTTTAAGAGGAAGTTGGGAGTCTCATGAGTTGGTTTGGGATTCTTCCTCATTTTATCACAAGTGGTTTGCTAGTCTCAAGGGGAAGTTAAGGTTGGTTGAGATGCTTTCTCATTTTTTCCTTGAATTGTTATTAGATCCTAAAATTGTGGATCTTGTCTCCTTGAATTATGGAGAGAGGGAAACTATATAAATTCTTTATGTAAGATTTGTGGAGGAGGCCCCTTGAGGCCCTTTTAGGCCCATGAGAGAGAGAGAGAGAGAGATTGCATCATGAGGAATGTAGTCCTTCTGGTAACTAAAGAAATGTCACTTATGTGAGAACCTTAAGTTCTTTGTGTAAGAGAAGTCTGCTCTGGGTTTTCAACCCTGTAAAGAGCATGTGTCATATTTTGTGAGAAAGTTTCAACCCTCGCTAAAGGAAGGATAACAAAATGATTTGTATTCCAAGCAGATCTAGGGATGTAGCCAAAAGGTTCTGGTGAACTCCGTTAACACATGGGTGTCAAATTATATGTGTGAGTTTTGTTTTCATTCTCGATTGATTAAGTGGAGCTATAATTACACATATGAACATAATTATGACAATTTTTCTCACGTTAATTTGAAATTATTAATTATTATTTGATGATGTTCACATGTGATTAAGAGTCAGTAAAAGATCCTCATTATATGTTTTTTGTAGAGAAATATTTCACAGAAATTCCTAGATCATTTTGAATCCTTTCTGATCCCATAACAACACTTGACAAGTTTTTCTCAAAGCCTTTACCCATATCTTTCGTGGTGACTCCATCTAAGGGAAGTTCCCTTTTCACTTTCAATGAGATTTCAATTCATCTAGAGACTCCATTGAAGTTTCATTCCATAAAATGAAATTATAGAACCATGTGATGAACCCTTTTCCAGAACGTACCGTATCACAAAGAAACTTTTACAGGTGGAAAAGAAAAATGTTGTTGATGAAGTTGTTGAGCATATGATGACTCTTATAAGGGAGTTGTCTCAGAAATCCACTGAAGAACAACATGGTGAAGAACCTCTTATTGAAGAGTGAGCCCCTATAGATGAAGAGATGTTTGAAGAACATATAAGTGAATAAAGTTATCAAGAAGATCCCAATGAAGTTTTCTCATGTTGAATACCTAGACGAGACATTGGTGTCTATTAGGGAAGGTGAAGTTGTGCAACCTTGAGAAGAAGAAATAAATTTCAATGGTGCAGGTGAATTCATTGAGTAGCCCTCAGATACAGTTGACAATCAAATTGATGATTTGATATGTCTCCAGAAGAGTGGGTGGGATTTTGGTTGTTTCAATTTTGATGGAGATTCAATCTACGACATCGAGGGAAACTTCCGAATAAGGAATGAGAAAGCATTTCCTTTGGAATGTTGTTTTTCATACATGGATGATCAATATATTTTGGAGCTCAGTGATGATATGATCACATAACATTTTCATCCATCAGGGGATGGTTTTTTGTAGTAAACTTATTTTGATTCCCATCCACCTTGGGGATCATCCTTTTGAGGACTCAAAAATATTATATGATGAATATTTTCAACTATATTCATGCTCAAATTTTGATGGACATGAGGACGTGGCCAAATCAAAACGTTCAAAGATCCATGCCATAATGCAAAAATATTTTCAGTATGAGGCAATATGTAGGGACTTGCAAACACGTATAAAGAAGAAACATGTTTTGAATATGGAGAAGGTTTATGTATCAAGATCTATGTATGTCCCTTGTCTCGTGCCTGTTTCTTTGGGAAATCATAAGGTCTTATTTGGATCTCTCATCTCCTCTCAGTATTAAGGAAGCAATGATCATGTGAGTAAGGAAGAAGATGATACATCATCTATATGTGGTAGCCCTATTCAAATATGGGTAGATCAAGATTATCGCTATTCTTTCCAATAGGTTTGTCTCCCTCCCACCCACCTCCATGAGTTGCTTTCTATGATTGATCACATGCTTATTGATGCTCATGATTATTGTGTGATTGAATTATCTTTGTTGTATCACATGATTAATAATATGGGGACATACCTTGATGATATGTTGAGTAGGTGGTTGCAATGGTTGTAATATTTCACTTGATATCACTAAGCACCTGATCTCTACGGGCCTTGGGCCACAAGTAACTAGGTAGGTCATTTAATTTCTTGCATTTTCATTTGTGTGTTCATCATGGTGTAGTTGCATTGGATTTCATGATTTTCTTTACATATTGTTTTTTCCATTTATGCTTAATTTTTATGATACATTTGCTTGAATCGTGTTGAATGTTAGTTAGAAGCTTTTTAAAAATGCAAAATTTTGTTTTTTAAAGAATAGTTAAAATTTTGAAGTTTTCATTATATGAATAAAGTGTGAGCAAACCACCCCTCGATGCTTTAATATTTTTCTTGCGCATGTGTAGGAACATGTCTTACCATGATATTCTGAGGTTCTCATGTACTCTATGATGAGCACATGTCCCCATATAGAAGCCATATGTTACCCCCCAGGATAGGAGTAACTAAGGAGATGATGTATCGAGGCCCACAGGTTGAAGACATGGAGTGCCAAGAACCAGATGTGCAGACAAAGCCCCTCCTTTAATCACACATCACCATTCATCGAAAACATCAACTTACACCACACTATCATGGCCCAGAAAGGACAATAGGTATTTATTCATGAGGTAACAAGTACGGTCTCTTGGTAAGTGTCATTTTAATAATTGAAGCATTTGAGCATGTTGCAAAGGATCCTTTCTTGATTATGAAAACTTTTGGTTGGAAATTACACCTTTTTCCTGATTTCAACTTGGTGGTTGACATGGTTTCCTAGTAAGTGGATCGCCCTTGGGGAAAGGGTTTCTACTCGGGGTTTTCCTTGAAGGGTCATCGTACAATTCCCACACATACTTACCACTTTCCACACCTTTTACATTTCACTTCCCCATACTTTGGGTTCTTGGGATTATTGACACTAAGAAGGGCGTGTACCTCATTTCATGGGAAGAAGGGGATAACTTCCTAGAGGTTTTATAGTTGGAAAAATTTAAAATCCTTAAATGATCCTTCTAGATGCTCGCCCTAAGGTCACGAGAGAAATGGGACACTTCTCCATAGAAAAATCAAAGACCTTTTAAAAACGAAAACACATAATTAATAAATTTCCCACTTGTTCAGGGAATGCATTTGTGGTGTATTTTACTTTCCTTGCACATGGCACTCAATGTGTTCCTAACTTCAAGTGGCATTGCGGTGCTCCTTACTTTCCATTGCACATAGTACTCAATGTTTTGGACCATAATAAATTAATGGAAAATAAAAGGGCTTGGAAAAATGTTTTATTGTAAATGAGGGATGAAACACACCCTGTACAAATACACCCATAAATGAGATAATATGAGCCCTTGATATGTCAAGAACCCCATGCCCAAAATTCATACCCCCATCCACCTCATATTCAGTACATGAATTAGAGAGGGTCTTATTGGGAAACATTCCTTGAATTGGGGATTGAACTACCCAATAAGGCACCATGACAACCCTCCCATACATAAATTTGGAAAATTTTATAAGGTATTTGAGCATTTGTTTATTTTGAAAAGGGAGGATTTAATGCACATGTCCGGGTGGTTCTTTTATTAAATGTGGCTTACTTAGCATGATACATGTGACTTGTAGACCCTTGGAGGGAGTACTTGTTTATCTTTGTAGGACCTTGCTCGGTGAAAGCTATCCATGGAGGCATTTTTCCATTTTAACCTTCATAGGGGGTTGAAATCCCTAAGGATGGATGCCATACCCCACTGGATGGGAAAAGAACCGCGGAGCTCTTGTGCACATGAGATAATGAATGTTTCATTTAGAGGCACTTTGACAGCACTGGAGGATGACATTGTATCCCATTACACCTAGAAGTTGGTCGTGGGAGGCCTAGGACATCACCCTATAAGCCTTTGATGTCACGTGTAGGATAAGGTTTTGGTAGGATTTATGGTACAGATGTGATGTGATGTGGTTTGAAGGAAGGAGAGGCATGTCATGAAACTCTAGAACATGAGAGATTGAAAAATGGCCTTTAGAGGCCCAATGATTTTCATATTGAGGCTCAACATCTCACTTAGAGGTTAAACGTCACCCTTTTGAGGGTTTTACTTTTTGTAAATTTTATTTTTTCAAGACGTAGAAGAAAATAAAGGGGTTCAACCCTATTTTAATTTGTTGCTGACATTTTTATGTGGACAGATTGGTTTTTATCGCATTGTATAAATAGAGGCCATCTCATTTTCATTTGGACATCAACTTGCTTGAGAATTACATAACTCTTGGCTGAAATTTTTTCCCTAATTGGGAATTTCTCTATCTCTTGTCTCTTGTGCAAAATGGATGGAAAGTTTATCTATTGGTGGAATAAAGGATAGCGACTTCTATTGGATTATTTTTCTTGTCAATTTGGTGGAATATCTTTTATAAGTAAGGGTTTGTCATGCTATCTCTTGGATTAGGAAAGGAATTTATGCAATTTTGTGTGTTTCTTCTTGATTTCAAGGTTATTTTTTCAAACCCTTGGAGGAGTAAAAGGACATACACCCTTCATCAAGGAATTTCTCTTTTATTGGTATTTAAAAGGATTGAAGGATTGCTACAAGGAGTAAAAGGGATTACACCTTTATAGAAAGAGCTTGATAAGGTTTATATTCTCTAGGGAGTAAAAAGGATTACACCCCTAGAAGTGCTAAAGCCTAGCTCAAAACAAGAGACTCTATTACCCAATAGATCATACACTAATATTTAGATGAAGCGAAAGTCTTTGCGTTTTTGATGAGGTGTGCTCAACGCATTTCGATCCAAACTGGGATCATCGTCATGATCTTAGATGTAAGAATTATCAGATAATCACATGTTTAGATTATGAGTCTTGTTCCATAAGTACCATTTGGACTCCAATATTTTGTGATATCATCAAGTCGATGCTGAATTGGAGGTTTTTTTTTTTTTTAGCAGATGAATAAGTGGTTTCCAAATTTCATTAAGTTTCCACCCCTCATCTCTATTGAGGTTATTTGTATGACGTTCTATTTCTAGGGCTTCCATGAATTTTATTTTACCATAATGATCAACTCCGGTGATGATTTTAGTGTTTTCCAAGCAAACTAGGTGGTTAGTTTTTGAAGAGTGTTCAACTAAGGAGGATTTGTGAATCCTATTCCATTTTAGATCTGCATTGTTTTCCTTGAGTCCAATATTAATGGATCTCCCAGTCTCACCTATATATAACTTACCGCAAGAACATGGTATGGAATAGACACCTTTGTGCATGGTTGGCTCAATCGAGTCATTGGCAAACTCCACCAAGTCTTTGATGGTGTTTGGTGGGGAAAACACTACACCAATGTCACCTTTCTTTAGGATTCTCGCTAGTTTCTTCGAGACCCATTTGATGTAAGGAAGATATATTCTTTTGGATTGAGTGACATTTCTTAGTCGGTCATTGTTCCTTCTAGATTTAGTTACAATCATCTTAAATCGATTCTCATTGTATCCATTCTTTTTGAAAACTTGAGCCTAGTGATCTAGTTCTTGTTCCACATTGTCTTTGCATTGGAGATTGAATATTTTTGCATTAGTAAATGTGATTTCAAAGAGATTGAATTGTTCAAGTTTGGAATTAAATTTTACATGCTTTAAGATATCTTGTGCCCTAGGGGCATCTTGATTTTCCAAGTAATTAAGTTGTTGTAACAAGCATTAAGCTACAACCATTAGCGCTGCAACAAACTCACTCTCTCTTACACTTTTACAACTTTTCTACCGCTGAAATTTACTTGCAAGCTGTCATAATTGATCTACTATTTAAGAGATAATGGTTGGGTGTCTTACTTGTTGATTTTAGTGGCTAGAACTTTCTTCTGTAGAATTTTTTTTCTACAGCCATAAGGCTGTTATAAAACTCAACTGATGACACTTTTTTAAAACCCTTTCTTGATATCAAAGTGTTGGTTTAAATATTGGAAGATTGATTACTAATTGCTAGCCTAATTTTCCAACATCATACACTTGGTTTTGATGGTTTAATTTGCAGTTGTCATAGTCTCTTTAGTGTTGATATATATTTCCATACTGCTGCAATTTTGGGACAACAAGGTTTCTTGTTGATTCCCCAGTGGTTTTGAGGCTTGTATCATCATATATTGTCTTATTTTGTCTTTTCTAACATTGTTTTGTAGGTACACAACACTGAAAACCATTTACCATATCATAAGACTTTTTCTCAAGCCTCATTCTCATCCTTGATTGTAACCTATAGGGGCACTCTTCAAGCTCTTTGTTTCTCCCATCACAATCCCCTTAGGGTCACCTCAGAAGCCTCCATTGTGTTTTACTTGTACTTCACTAAAATGAGGGGGATATCTATTGAGGTGACATTGATAGGTATTCCTAGTTGTCTTTCACATTTGTGGCATGGGTTGATATTTTCCGGCCAAACTAAAAATTGTGAGTTAACAATGGGAACTACACGAGCCCCACTTGGTGACTCATTTCCACCTTAGGAACTTAGGATAATATATATCATGATTTAGAATTTAGGAAATATTAATATAATATTTCCTTGACTTAAGCCCCCCTTGGCTTAGATCTTCATCCTAGACTCGTAGCCCCTTTTCCCTCTAATGGAGTTCTAGTCCACCAAACTCTTTTGTCTGACTTGGTCTACAAAAACAATGTATTTTATTAATAATATGAATGATTACATATTACAAGTATATGATCGTTGGCCTTTTAGCATCTGGGCTCTCCGACCTAAATAACCATAAGGAACTCTATCCCAAAACATCTTGGCTCACTAGCCTATGAAGCATTTGTACATTTACAACTTGGGGGTTTGACCTGGGGGTATTACATTCCTCTCTGTTATAACCCTAAAATGCACCACACAGGCTTACCTGGCATCAGGCCAACTCATGTCTCTTCCTTGCAAAATCCATGCTGAATAAAACCTTGAAAAACCACTTAAATCAAGCAACCCGCGCCCTAACCTCTCACTGGGCGCGTTGGAACGCTTGCTGGATTTATACTGCACGCGTTGGAACGCAGGCTAGCCCACTACAACCCGCGTTTACCTAACAAAGCAACTTCCTTTGCAAAATCCATGTCAATAAAACCTGAAAACCACTTAAATTGCCAAAATCTGCCTCTAACCTCCTCTCACATCATGCCATGGAACGCTTTGTCGGATTTATCAAGATTGCGAACGCTACAGCCTACTACAACCTGCTAAGTACCTTAACAGTAAAATGGAAAGTTTCCACAGACGTCTAAAAGCTGGGTCGGATGACCGAACTTCCCAAAATTTATGCATGGCCGAGAGTTCGTCAAAACCCTAGCTCTTTCTAGCCTATAAAAGAAGGGTAGGGGTACGACCCAAAAGGAGGAAAATTATAGCAAAGAAACTCATTTCACTGTCAACTGCTTTGTCCAAACCCTTTAGCCTTCCCTCGCTTCTAGGAGAATTCAAGCAAAGCAGCTGGAGGAAAAAGAAGAGGAGCACCAAGATCAGGATCGAGGAACGTTGGCTGGTCTCTATAATCATTGCAAGTTGGTTCATATTGAGATTAATAAAAGATACTTTTCCCGTCTCAAATACATGAGTCTTATATGTTTTATGTGATTTGTGTTTTAATCTCTCTTTAAACCTCTAGTAGAACAATAGCATGCATGCATAGTTTTCTTGGATTGCGGATCGCTTTTGGAAGGAGCCATAAGTGAGATAGTCAACGAGATCTACACCAACCGGCTGATAAAAGGTTAGTTGTTTTCCCTGTTTGCTTGTGAAAAGTATTTTAGGTTGGGGTATGTTGGAAAAGTAGTTTATGAAGGATCATGATCTGCATACAAGCTTAATCCCTAGCTTGTTAGTCCATAGGTAGAATACCTCAATAAATGCACTGGTGACCCACCGGGATATTTACTCTTGTGGTTTCCTGATTTCATTGAAGGCTCTTGGGTAGTTTAAAGAAGCAGAGTTTCTTTGCTTATTTGTTTTCTCGTTAGGTCAAAGCTAGCAGGAACCCCATCACACAGGCTTTTCCTTGGTCATATTTCTTGATTCTCTGGACACAGAGGTACATCGTATTCTATGAGGCCTATACGTTGTAACCCGCGGCCCTAAACTTTCATGTACCAAGGTTGAATTTTTGTTGTAGTGGTTTCAAGATGTAGAGCCTGTGAAGCTTAAGAGGCACCCTTCCCTCGTCAGGTTTACCTTTCCTCGGGCCTGATCCTCGCCTAGATCTTTACTTGATTTATCGCCTTTCTTTCACCCGCTTCATTGTGTTGGTTCATTTTTGCATTTATTTTCTTTTGGCAAATTTTTCTTTTCTGTTGAAATAGAAGCATACAAGCCTGTTCGTGACCCCCGCCATCAATACTGAGGCCCTTCGTGTCCGACTGGGTTCAGGTTTGATATTTTCTTGATTTTATACCTACACGCTGGTTGTTTCATTTCTTCATGGGCAATTCGCTGTTGTTGTAGCTCACACGCTTGAATCCGTTTCGCTCCTCGCGATACCGCGCCTGAACTGGTTGTCTTTCACCGGGTAGAAATATCCCTCCCTGCAGAGAGAAGTGTCTCTGTGGTTTGAGTCTAGGGTGCACAACAAGAAGTTAGGGCCCATATCCTTAGCTTGTTTTGTTTACTTATCGTTTGATAGGAAAGACAAAAGAAAAATTTGTTTTGTGTTTAGGTTTTAATGCGTTAGAATTGCGCTCGATTGCTTTTGCATCTCCGCTCGGGATTCTTTTGTGGATCTCATGCTTAGCTTCTAACTTTATTTCTCTTGGTTTTGTGGTTGTCAGTATTTTCCCTTGTTGCCACATTTTGCAATTAAATAAAATAAAATATATCTTGGTTTCATTTCTTCTGGTTTTGAAGATTGTGTTGCCAACGTGACAGGAAATAGCACTTTGCATGTTTTTGCAAAGGCATTTAGAGTATAAGAGTTCATAGATCTGAGCAAAAGTCCTTTATATTTACTCCATGAGATCTTAGAAAAATTTAAAAGAAAAGAAATCTTTCTTGTTGAAAAGTTGTTGGTTTTGCATTTTTTGAAAAAGTTTTAGGTTTCCAAGCATTTCTTGTTCATTTTGGATTTGAGTCTTTGTTAATACCATCAGCTTGTTCTCACACTTTGTGACTTAAAAATCCCATTAAAAGCAACGCCAATTAAAAATCAACTAGATTTTTGTTTGTAGGGTTCAATAAGTAGTCTAGGATTTAGGGCATTGAAATAGGCGTGGAGAGGAAAATATTCAAGGACACTCAAATAAAATTAAGAGTCTATGACACAGAGTGTAAAAGTCCAGTTTCGTAAAATTTATCCAGGACCCCCATCTAAAAGAGGGGATAAACACGAGGTCACGTAAGGAAAGGTAGCTGAGATAACCCCTCCAAAGATGGCAGACCGAAAGCGTGGAGAACACATATATAGGATTTGTTAAGGGATTCCGCTGTTTGCATTTTCCACGGAGCTGCGTGGATCTCGAATCCATTCGAAGTCCTCACCGCCTTCCGTACCATTTTCTCGATACTCCTTGGATTGTGTTTTCGTCTTGATACCCTCAGCCATCGCGGGTCTACCCGACCATCGTAATTCTGCATCACCGTGATCACCACGGGTTGCAAACTAGTTGCCTATCTTTCAAGGGACTTACACAGGTGACTATGGGGTATATTGTGGTACCTAGGGTAGACATCGAGTCACACACAGATATTTTACCTAGAGGGTTCTTCCATTTTGAGTTTCACTTGCATTTGTAAGTTTCTCTAGTGTTGGTTGTTTAACCGCTCTTCCAACTAGTTTAGTGCTTGCTTGATTTATCTTCTAGGGCTTTCTTTTAGTGGGTGTTACTATTTGTTCTGGTGAAGAATACTCTTGAAGGTCGCGGAATATTCTCACACAAAGGATATCTGAGCTCGCCGGTCAATGGGCTTCGGCCTCGCCCGTTATATCGAGCCACCCCACACCTTTGAGGCGGAAGCCGGACCATCAAGGGCTCTTCAAGCAACTGACTCTTTTGAGTCTTAACACCGTGAGGAATTGACCAATATTGAATTGGTTGAAACTCTTAACACCGGAGTCCGACACCGTTATTGTACCCAAATTCAATTCTATCAATTCCTGCCGTTCACATCGCTATAATGACGCTTACTTCCTCGGGAATTCTTCCATTCCCATCGCATCACGTTTACCATTGTGGAGAAGATTCTCATAACTTGCCTTTGTCGGCGGTTCAGGCTACCATGGTCTCGCCGCAACTACATCGCATAGTGGACCGACCTCATCTATCACGGCGGCCACAACTCTTTTCACACCTAGTGCGACAGGCACTTTTTTTTCATATGGTATGCCTAGTTTAGGTACTAGTCTTTCACTCACTTCATCCACTTTCCAAAATTTGGGTCCAAAGGTGGAGCTCTAACACTTCTCCTGCATGTCAACTTGTGGGCATTCCTGCCCCTTTTAATGTTTTTCCTTACGATGGAGGTCATATTTCTCCTTTGTCCCCTTCTCTTGGTGGATCGCATCAGCAGTCTGTTGGGAAGCCTACACACACAAGTCCTTTTGGAGTCGGAAGTCAAGGAACACCGGCAAGAAACCTCGGGGCCGGTAGTTTCTTGGCCACCGCTGTTTTGGAATGGGACGCTTTGGTAATACACTTTCACATCCCCATGTTTTCCCATCCGTAATAATTTATTTTGGACAATACTTCAGCATGTGGTACTATTCCCCGCACAAGTACATAACGACATTGGAACTTAGGACAAGGATCTGTTTCTTCATCTGGAATGTCGTTCTGTGGTAACTCTTTCCATAGCCATTGAATCCCGGACATACTTCTGTGCCTCTTCCATCTGGACCGACATGGGGTAATCCATTCCAAAGTCCATCAAACACGATGAATGCCCAACATCCCATGTCCTTCATGGGAATCACCCAATGATGTCTCCTCAGACATGCAAAACCCTTACGCCGGTCAGAGCCATGGTTTCTACTAGAACCCGGCTAGTTTCAAACTTTTCCCGCACCGTGCCAACCAAACTCCAGGACCCTTTTTTTTCCCAGGCTATCAGTAGTAACCTAAACTACCATTCTTGGCTTAAATTACACTTGCAGATTTGACACGGTTGTTAAAATGATCCTATTCGTTTTATCCGGCGTATTCTATGTCACGAAGGTCTTCGATTATCCCAAAGTTCGAGGCTGCTTCCAACTTAAGATCCAGCGCATCACGCGACCATTTTCCACTTATGGTGTTCATCTAAACCATTGAAAGATGACTCGGCCCAGCTATGATTGTTTCAACGCACTCTTATAAGGAGTGCCACGAAATGGTACATAGAGCTTGATCGCTCACGCTACTCTTCTTAGCGAATCGGGCGATGGCCTTTCCTTTAACTATTTCCAGCCATTCGTGAGATAACGCCGACAATGAGTTGCTACCACTTCAAAATGTGATCACTAACCATATCTCGATCATATTCAGAGTGGCTTAATTTCAAAATAGTCTTATCATACCGGCCCCAACTATTCCCCGTTGATTGGTTCCTTAAGTGTTTGGTACCTTAGTTATCCAAAGATGTCGCAATTTCAGGGGTTTTCTCTGAAGAAGGTGCCATTATGAGGGCTCAACA
Organism: Picea sitchensis; assembly: GCA_010110895.2. Classification (NCBI taxonomy): domain Eukaryota; kingdom Viridiplantae; phylum Streptophyta; class Pinopsida; order Pinales; family Pinaceae; genus Picea; species Picea sitchensis. The sequence goes on along the minus strand of SNQJ01S0041532.1, from coordinate 12,304 downwards.
GCTTGAGCTAATTTATTCTCAGTCTAGTTTAATTTACAATTTTTTTCCATATGTGCCACGGTCTATCCTTTACAAGGCCAGACACAAGTTTGGATCACATGCCGATGGTATAGTTGGTTCCGAACAAACTGTTCGGGCCGAGCAATTGACAAAGCAATTGGTGCCAGCGTATTCATACAACATCAGCAATAGATCACTTCTTTGGTCACCCTCCCACTCAAACGCCGGAAGTACACTCCGTGCTATCGACTAACCCAAAGGCCAACCAACAAATTGAAGGAAAGAAAAAAACAAATGTATGAAGAGGGATAAGAAACCAATGATACGCCGGCGTAGGGCACTACGTAGTGCGGGCGAGTTATCCGTGCAATCTTTGTGCGGGAGACCACCCAACCCACCTATGCCCCTGACTCTGCAGAGGCCCGTGGTTTGTCACGTTGAACAACAACTCGTGTTGACTAATCCCTTTCAATGGGCAAATTTGACTCAAGCCCCTACAAGTGCTCTAGGGGGCAACCAAGAAAAAATTTCTCCCCAAACAATTCATCTTCCGAACGCATATATGGTGAAAAGTGATGCTTCATAACGACTAGAGCTCAATGCATTATAGCGCTAAACCAAGTGCTCCCGCAGAAGGAAAGAAGCCGAGATCCCATCTCTTCCTCTACGCATTGAGAAGACATTGGCGGAAACAATGACATGCATTCCAAAAAGTGCTGCCTCCAAGAGGGATTCGCCAACTAAACGCAGCGGGCCTTCCAGAACTACTCTATGGTGGAAGATTTATTACAAACCCCAGGCTATGTCCGCCGGAGGCCTCCAAGCTTCAGCCAGAGGAAAGCCTTGTTGGCTTCTTTAGTATCTACTGAGACTTGTAACCCGCGAACTATCATGTTAGATACGACCGAATTTAAAACCTCGCTTTCCTTACCACGTCGCTGCTTGAGATAGTAGTAGCTCATCCCACAAAACTTTTACACGGAATATCTTCCACGGTGGTAGACGAGGCGCTTCGACTTGCATTATGTAATTAGCATGCTGGAGTCATTGGCCAACTCGAAGTTGTTCCCCACTACCTACTCTCCTCATTATGCTCATGGTCGCTCTTCCGACCGTGATGGCATCATTCCTTCTTTCCCCGTACACTTAGGAGACCATGTGTGTCAAAGTAGAGGTTGATGCCCCGAATAATTAAGCAATCTATTGTTAGGTCGACGACTTATGTAATGCAAGCAAGGTCGCCATGCTTTTCTGAGTCTTGTTGTTTCTACATGAAGGCCGGATAGTAACCATTGATCGCTTGTCCTTCTCTCGACCTAACTCAAATTTTATGCAGATCCACGGTTCTAAGGGTAGATAATCCTCAAGCTGCGGGGTTGCCAATGAGTTGGTTTGTGCCCATCTTTGATGGGTACTTTCACCCCACCTCAAGGCGATGTCAAGTTTATATCAATCACCACAAGGTCAGAGTCAGGCGTTTCGCCGCTTCGCATTAACTTACTGTGATTCGTGACCTTACTTCCCATCAGCCACGATGGATGAGACAAAGTACTGGCATGGTTACGTTCTTGTCGGTCACTGGCGATGCAGACTTTGGTCCAGAACTTCACGCATTTCCGATCCGATTCTACAAGAGTTGATCCACCTCGAAAGCCCATCTCGGGCTCAGGATTCTCTTATCGATATCAATTCGTTAGATTTAGTCTTGCTTCATGAAGCTATAATCATAATGATCGGTCCGGACAAAACCTCGGAAGATCTTCATCACGTATCATATTTTCTCCCAGAGTTACACCAATTGAGGCAGGAGAATTCACTATCACCATGACTAGATCAGCTTGGTCCCATTAACCTCTTAGCTGCTCTGGGTGATATTTGCGCTGAGGGTAATATATGGCTATCGCCAAACGATACCTATAAATATCTCCCAAACCTTGGCTGCTGTGGAAAATGCACTTTCGCTGGAGTTTAATTTCTCCTCACAAGAGATTCAGATTTACATTGATCTTTTCAAGGGGAATTGCTGATGTTTTTGCTTGGTCTTACCAGGAAATGCCGTGCATTGATCCAAAAAATGTTGAACATGAGATCACTACGATTCAGATTCAAGCCTGCCTCGACAAACTTCACCAGCTAATCCTAGGTTGCAACATCAAAGCCGAGGCTGAGAACGTTAAGGCATGGTTCATATACCCCATTCACTTGACTCAATGGGTGTCAAACTCGCGTCACCGAGAAAAAACAAGGCACCCATTCGTCTGCATCGGTTTTCGATTTGAAATCGGCATGTCTGAAAAGATAATTACCCAACCCCATTCATCGACTATATCATTGATGAATGCACCGTTGTAACTTTTCATTCATGTATGGTTTCTCAAGCTATAACCAAATCCAAAATCAAACTTGAGGACAAATACAAAACAACATTCATTTGTCCTGGGTACATTCGCTTAGCATCGAAAAATGCCTTTTGAGTCCTCAAGAACGTCGAGCCACTTTCCGGCCATGTTCATGCTTACCTAATTTCAAATATATAGTTTGAGGCTCATTCAGATGATTTAGTGACGCTTCAAAGTAAAAAGATTCAACACACCTCGCATCTAATCTTCTAACGCTTGCCGCTACTTCCGTGATTCGGGCGAATCCCAACAAGCAGCTTTTATGTCAATGCCAGATTTGTTAGGTTTCATAGCGTCGCACTACGTGATCATGGCCGATCCTTCCTCGTGCGGAAATGATAATCCTGCCCCCCACGCCACAATTTTACAACTTCAAAGCCTCGGCAAGGCAAACTTCTTACGACGCTCATCAACTATGCTTAAATTACCAAGGGCTTCATGCGCTTACTGAAGAAAGACGCTCTTTCTTCCTCGACTTAAGCCACACAACGCCAGTTCCAGATGAAATGCCGCCCTTATAACTGGCACTCGCCACGCCACCTAATTATAACAAGGGTTTCCTATTATATCCGGTCGTCACAGAGCCAACCAGGCATGGTTTTAGCCCAGGAAGATGATCTGCTTTCTGAATACGCGATATATTACCCGAGTCGAGGCCCTCGTGAGGACCGAACTTTAATTATACTCCATCTTGAAAACTTGCGGCAAAGAAGACATGCCGCTCAATCCGCTCAGTTACTATGTTCTGCTTCGCTACATCTCACCATCGAGCCGTGGAACGCATTTTATTACGTTGACAATTTAATGAAGTTATCGGTGAAAAATCTCAGTAGATGGATGGTTATCTCCAAGAATTTGACTTAGATTTCGTTTTCGCGAAATCCAAAAATTCACTGTTCTTTGTTGAACTTATATCAGAGCTTCCGGTTGAATCAAGTGATGTTACACACAAATAATCCCCTATTAAAGGAGATGTTTTTCTAATCGCATCTTCAGATCCCTGGTACGGAGATATACCGATCTATCTCCGTACTTTGAAGTGTCCCACCTCTAATTCTCATGATGAGCTACCAAGGATACCACCGTGCCCAAGAATTATCTTTTATACTCAATGATACTTTTTCTTTTTGTATCGTAGAGGTGTAGATTGTATCTTGCATCAATGTCTCACTCATGAGGAGGTTCTCATAGCGCTCCAACACGCATTGTCATACAGAGCCCGGTGGCGTCACTTTATCCGGCTGGAAACAACCCAAAAATCTTATGAGGTTACTTTTGGCCCACGCTTTACTGTAAAGACTCAGATGAGCCTGGCCAAGAAGTGCCATCCATGCCAAATCTTCTCACTAAGATGAGGTACATCCAGCCCTATGTTTCCTCGTTATCACCGGCCGGTCCTTTACTCAAGTGGGGAATTGATTATACTATTTGCAACCCTCACAGCCAAAATAACCGCTATATCATTGTGGCTGCTGACTACTTCACCATGCGGGTCGGGTTATGCCGACGCTCAAAGATGATGGAGAGACTCAGAACTTCTTATTTAACCAAATTATAACACGCCGGCCCGCGAGAGATTGTCACCGACCATGGCGCGGGCCACTTTCAGAACCAAATGATGTCTGAGCTAACATCAAAGCTTGCTGCGCAAGGAACACTCGTCACCTTACTACCCCAAGCCAATGGGCAAGTGGAAACTGTTAACAAAACGCTTAAGACAATGCTACAACAACATTAACTCACAGCCAAGTCAAACTCGAATTTGATGTTATACTCGGCATTATGGGCTTACCCAACACGCTTCAAGCTCAACGGTTTCTCACCTTTCCAACTCGGGTACGGGTTGGAGGCAGTCTTTCACATCGAATGTCAAATTCCATCTCTAAAATTGGCAATAAAATTATTGCCAGACACTTCTCCGCTTTAAGAACAGTTACTACACCTAGAGCAAATTTTGATGAACAACGTCAGATGCGGCTTTGGCCAACAAGGCTCATAAACACAAGGTTAAGTGTCAATATGATAGGTCATTTGTCCTCGGATTTTCTCCGAGGGCTACCTTGTCCTAGCAAGCTTGCTATTTCACCAAGATAAGGACCGGGGCAAAAGTTTAAACCCATGTGGTTTGGAACCTTCATTATTAAGGAGGTGTTAAAAAGGGGCACTTATCGCCCCGGGTCGATTTTGAAGGAATGCTTGGCGAGTTTCCAGAAATGGCCTCACCCTCAAGAAGTAATTTAATGGTAGGGTTAGCTGTGGGTAACTTTTGTAACATATGCATAGTCTTGTAAGCATTACTTTTCAGTTTCTTTGAAAAATGTCATGGACGGTCACACGTTATCTTCGTCACTATGGCAGATGTCATGAGTCCGAGGTGTTCATTGGGTGCGCGGACGGTTAGTTTTCGACACACGCGAAGGCTTGCCTCTACAGCCTGGGTAATCTTTACACCATGTATTGTTATCTTCCAGAGGTATATGCTTAGTGACACCACAAACAATGTTGCCAGTATAGCCGCAGTTTACGTGAGTTTCCTTCCGGACGCTTTGTCATTGGGTATCTCTCATCTCCAGGTCTATTTAGATGCATAGTTGGTTGTGTCCCTGTTAAATGGGGTTTACTGCATTTTTTTATCCTACTCTACACTGATGATTCTTTATGGTATGTCTCTTAGAACGAAGCGTTGATTATATTACATTTTCATGTTCCTAGGAGTTCAAATCAAATTCCACGGATACTCTAGCTAATCATATTTAGATTGGCATCTGTTTCATTATTATTAAAGAAGATCATGATCATACACATGTAAATACATTTTGTACACATAATCCATAAAATATCACGTAAAAAGAAATAAAAACCAGAGTATACATCATAAACATCCGCAGAGTACATAGATAGGCGCAATTTCAAAAAATGGGAACCATTACGAGTCACTGGGGCTTATGCCTCAAAAAATATAATACATACTAGTGCTCGAGGCACACAAAGTTCTACAATAGCTGTTCAGGGCCTGGCGGGTCTCGCTATAATCATACACTCAATCTAAATGCCTAAACAGTCGGACCCATGTCGGAGGTAACCCCACCATATGAGTCCGTGATGAGGGCATGTCCTCAATTCTATCATGGGAACTGCGGCGAGGAGCTTCCGAAGTTCTCACTAACCTCATTTAAGAGCTCTCAAATTTCGCCGGAGGGTTCTCGCTATCGCTGGGTTCCCTTTGGCGGCGTAGCCGCGTCTTCTCGCCTGGCGACGCTCTATTCTCACGCGAAATCGCGCGCGTGTCGCATGGGTCCCACATCTGAATGCAATAAAAGTTCACCCATCAAAAACTTTGTTATCCAAAATATGATATATCTAAAAAGACATAAAAATTACATATGCAAACCAAAAACTGTACGCGAGACTTACCTTATCTCCCTCAAGCCTCACCAGAGGCACCGATAGTTGGATCTCTGGAGAAGTCTATCCTCGCGTATGGGTAGTCCTCGATAGCAGGGATCTGCCGCGACAACCAATCAAATAAGTCGTCGTTGAAGGCCTCCACGTTCCTTCCGCTACCCCGTCAGCGGGCAAGAATGCTGCTCCATCTACATGTTCACGTGGAAAGTCAGATGTCCTCGTATCATCATCCGAGGACTGAAGCATGAACTCTCTCAAAGAAAAAACAAACACAGGATGGTCCCAAACCAAAAGTTCCTATGTGTCCGCAAAAGACAATCTGTCAATTTCCTCTTCACACTCTCTAGCAGGGTGGTACTCCAATGATATATTTGTGCATTCATGACCGAATCAAGACAACATTCAGGTACAAGGACCGATGTATGGCCGAGGAGCCGGGTAATTCAATTCAATGAGTTTATAAGATAGTCCAGAGTAAGGTCGCGATACCGCTAACCGCATATCCGTGAAGTCCCCGATTGGTCCTACCACGCTAATATTCTTCATCAACCTCGAGACTTGCTCGCCCCGCCAGAAACGCTTCAATAGTTAACGTCTCTCTCCGAGAGGCCCGCCAAAAAACAGATTTCATGGTGGGCACCCGGCGATTCTCTATCATAAAGGCCTCTTTATCGTGATGTTAACAGTCAACCAGGCATTCACACTTTGGTTGAGCGCCAAGATAAAATGGACACATAAGAAAAACTCTACTCATTAATCAGACGCTGACGCCCATCATCGCTCGATCTGCAACCATCGCTTCATTGCAACTCCTCATGCTCTCTCTCCAATGAACATATACATCCTACAAAATCTCAAAGCAAGGGGAGTTTAGATCTTGCAATAAGCCATTTTCATCATATAGACCTTGTATCACGAGGCGACAACAAGGTACTGGGTATGCTAGCCTTAATCATATAGAGTATTCGCGTCAGTTTCTAGACAGTCTGCTGGAAAGTTTTAGGGTCGACCTCTTAGAGGTCGACGGCCATCCCCAAAATCAATTTAAAAAACATAAATGATGTATTGAAATGCAAGATGAGGGAGTTTGTAATTTCATTTTGGTCCAGCGTAGTCCATTTGGTCCATCAGCTCCCTTTAATCACGACCTCGGCAAGGGGTTTTTTGGCTCCAGAGTCAATTTCAAATCAACAATGGTGATAATGAGTCAAGCATGCTTCCATTTTATAGACTTCAAATTCTTTTTGTCACCCTTTGGCCCCTTTTACCAGTTTCTCTATACCAAAAACCATTTTGGGTAGTTCCAGAAAGTTATATGGGAGGATTTGATTAGGTATTGGGACATTTTTCATTGAGTTTTAAAATAAAAATAAAATACACATAAGGATCTACCCATAATTTTTTTTAAAAAGTCAACTTGCACATATAGGTTAGGATATCACCCCCATCAAGCATTCGTCTTTTGTTTTACTTTATATAGATCATCCCATCCCAAGTTGTGCCACTTTAACCGCCATATCTGCTCTAGAAGTGTCGAAATGGGTGGTAGAGCTTACCAAAACATGGATGTCCTAGGTAGTTCCCGGTTACTATGGTGTCCATGCCATTTCTATTAGCATAGTAGATCAAGTCCAGATAGTCTTCCTGAATATGAGTTTGAGCCTCATTTGCATGGGTATTTTTTCACTCTTCGTCTTACCATCCGGGCTCCCAAAACATAACGAGTCTCCTTTAAGCCATTTAATTCTCTAAACATTTAGAAAGATTTCGTCGAACATCTTGTGACCCTTCACGCTAAGAACCGAATTGTCACGCCCGTCTCACAGGCTTGTTCTTTTCGGGTCCTGACGGCCAATCACATTTAACAAAACATTCTATTGAATTTTCCTTCTTTAGAAGAGTATCCTTCGTGTATAATTTTATTCCTTTTCGGCCCCGAGGGACTAAAATTTCATTTAAAAGAAACTCCTGAGTCCATAGTTGTTTTTTCAGACTCTAAAATTGAAAAGATTGTCATGACCTTATTCTTCACACTCGCTAAATGGTCCATTGGTTTCGGGACGAAGTCCATAGTTAAGTTTTTCGGACTCTTTAAAAGTGAAAAAATGGCTGAGGGATCTTGTCCTTATCACACTCGCTAAAATGGTTTTGAATTGACGCTCAGTTTCATGCCAGTTTAATTCCCTTTTTCTGAACTCGGGACTAGGACTATTGGGATTTTAAAAAAGGTACCAATGGAGTTTCCTTTTATGCTTTTTCAGACTTCCTAAAATTGAAAACCTACGAAGCTTCCCTTCTCCGCTCAGAACTTACATTGAAGGACATTACTATTGTGTGTTCTATCAACCGTGATTTGTAAACCTGCATCTACCTCAAAATTCTAGTAATAGTTTGTTTTGCATCCAACACCTCCGCCACCGGGAGGATTTTTCCCGGTATTATTTCTTGGTATCGGCCTGTCCTTGTGCCTTGAGCTTGTATGTTTTCTATGCTCGTTCTTCCATCAGAATCGTGAATATTTTTATTATTATTAAAATATTTAAAAGAACAAAAATCAAACATACTCCAAAAAGAGGATGGGAAAAGTATTTTATTGGCAGCATTATGAGTCGCCTCTGGATAAAGCACATCCGGCCCATTTGATTCATCAGACTTGGGATGTAGTATGACCTTAGAAGCTTTGCTCACTATATTGAGTTGTGTCCTCCAATCGCTTTGGTTACTCTTCAAACATATGGAGAGTTTGCTTCCTCAAGCCAGAGACTTATGCGATTACCAGACATATATGCTCCTGAGTCTTATCACTTGTCATGCTATTGTCCAAGGGAAGTTTGTTACTTAGCCTAAGTCGGCCACTCGGCAATATGTCTCTGTCCGCATCCCGGCCATCCTCAACATCCAATCAAGTCTTTGTTCAAATCAATTTAGTCTTCAACCATCATCAGACTATCGTCCACACCGACGAGCCATCAAGGTCTCTAGGTAGTGCACCATACACTATTACACTCCTACCCGAAGTTTAGAAGATTTTGAAGTTGTTTCTAGAGCTCTGAAGACTTCATCTCCAGCCATAGGCGTCAATATTTCTTGAAGATGCATATTATTTTGTACTTGTATATCTTCAAATTATTAGTATATGTAGATTTGTTGTGTATTATTCGCGGCTACTTTTATAGTTATTTGACATGTAATTCATGTTGTATTTGATTGGTAGCCATGTCTCCGGGATGATCCCGAAAGCATGGGTATGCCCGCCGGTGAGACATTTGATATTTTTGTAGATGACACCTCTTTGATTCCCTCGATTCCGGCTCACCTATTCAAAGATATCAACATACAGAAGAATTGTACGTATTTCGCCATCTATTTTCCCGACCTTTCACATTAGGGGGCATCTATTATAACCCTGTAATGCACCACATGTGCTACTCGAATCAGCCAACTCATGTCTCTTCCTTGCCAGCCAGCCGACAAAACCTTGAAAACCACTTAAATCACAACCCAGCTCTCTAACCTCTCACTGGCATGTTGGAAATTTGTCGGCCTTTATATCAAGATAAGTGCTAATCACAGCACCTTACTCATGTTCTCAAGCATCTAACAAAGCAAAAATCAGGAAATTTTCCACCGAGACGAAAAGCTTTTATTTAGTTAATTGGAACTCCCAGCCATTCATGGTCGAGAGTTCGCCTAAACCCTAGCCTTTCATCTCTATAAAGGAGGGGTAGGGTACTATTCAAAAAGGAGGAAATCATAGCAAAGAAACTCAGCCCCAATTGCTTCAATCCATTTGTCTTAACCCTTTAGCCTTTCCTCAAGCTTTAGGAGAATTCAAGCAAAGCAGCTTGGAGGACAAAAGAAGAGGAGCACCTGTGATCAAGATCGAGGAATGGTGGTCGGCCTCTATAATCATTGTAAGTTGGTTCATATGGAGATTAATAAAAAGATACTTTTCCCGTCCCCAAATACATGAGTCTTATTATGTTTTATGATTTGTGTTAACTTAAACTCTTAGTAGAACAATAGCATGCATGCAAAGTTTTGTCTTGATTGCAGATCGCTTTGTGGAAGGAGCAACAAAAGCAAGTAGAAAGCTCAACGGAGGATCTACACCAGACGTCGATAAAAAGGTTAGTTGTTCTTCCCTTGTTTGTTTTGTGAAAAGGGTTTTAGGGTTGGGGTAGAAGGTTGCAGTTTATGAAGGGTCATGATCCTGCATACAAGTTTAAGCCCTAGCTTGAAAGAAGGTCCAGAGGGTAGAATACCCCCACAACACTCTCCCCTTATTTATGCACTATCCGCAATGCATCATATACACATGTAATACAAAATTTCTAAAAAATCTTCAAAAATATGTATCCTCCTCGCATAACATCTTCATGCTACCATGTTGCATCTTCAAGACCATAACAGCTCCACTAAACCTTTACTAGTCCTATGGCTCAATTTGAGAGAAACTTGATCTTCCTATGCAATATGCACAATTTATGAACCTAAAAAGTTCCTTCTTTCTCCACTTGAATCATATTCTAATCAATTATATGATTAGCATCCGTACATAAATTTTAAGCAAAGACACATGGAAAACATTATGAATGCACACAGATGCAGAAGTGTACATGCATGCAACAATTAACTCTCTAGGATTTCAAGTGGTCCACAATATCTTGTTGCATGCTTTGAACAATTCCCCAAATTCCGTGGAACTTTTGTTGGCTTTCACTTTTAATAACACATGGTCACCCACTTTTAAAGTATTCATGAGTTATGCCCTTATTTGCATATATTTTCTTCCTATTCCGGGAAACCTTTTGGTTCCGCTTTTATCTTCACCATTTTTCTCCCCATTTCCTCGAGCAACCTAGCCCAACCACTTCTCTGCTCCATTGGGTTGTCCCATCTTATTGTGGGGGTATTTCACTTTCTTCCATATAATGCTTCAAATGGGATCATCTTCAAAGCATGATACCCCAAGTATTATAAGTAAACAACTATGTGTAGGTAATCCTCCCATTTCGACATGGTTTATCCATCAAATACATATTTAACATATCTTCAATCACTTGATTGACCCTCTATGTTTTCCCATTTGTTTGAGGATGGTAGGCTGTGTTGAATTCTAGTTGAGATCCAAAACCCACACACAAGCCTTTCTATAATTTTGATGTGAACTTGGGATATTTGTTGGAAACAATTTCCTTAGGCACATCATGCAACCTGACAATTTCCCTCATATATATATTTGCAAGGTTAGCTTTTCCCCTTGTGAGTTAGCTTCACTAGAACAAAATGAGCAGATTTAGTGAGCTTATCCACCAATAAAACGATGGAGTCATGCTACTTTTATTGTTTTGGGTAGCTTAGTGATGAAATCGGTTGTCACCACTTCCCATTTCCACTCAGAATGGGAAATGGTTTTAGAAAACTAGTTGAGTGTCTGTGATCAATCTTTACCTTCTGACATTCAAAACATATAACAATATACTCAACCACATCTTCCTTCATACCCAACCAAAAAGTATTGGCTATTGATAGCTGCAATTGTTTTTTGGTTCCCTGGGTGCCCAACATAAGACACATTATTCATATCTTAGTGTTAGCGTCGGAAGTCACCTTATATTGCTTGGTAAGAGCGCAGAGTCTGACACCCATCGGGCCTTTAGTGTCACGATTTGTTTAATTGGGTGATCAAATGGAGATAAAGACTCAAGGAGATATCATTCTAACTCAGGGACTGAGTCTGGTACGTAAAGAACAAAGGAGGTCTGGAATCCTAACTTCAGCCAATGGGTTGATTAAAAGATGAGCAGGTGGAAGACTTAAGAGAAAATGAACAAACAACTCTGGGCGACCGGCTTGTAGCGGTTTGTAGGGGAAAAACTCTAAACGCAGGATCCTCCTGGTTCAGGGCTTCAAGAAACTAAATAGAAGACTTGACTGGATACTCCAATTCCAAGTCATTCAGCGTTAAAGAAATCACAAGAACCGATTAGAGGCTCTGTAACTATCACAGTGATCCATTACAACATCATCCTATAATAGCTACAGCTCGACTGGATCCTCCAATTTCGAGCTACTCTAACACAGTGCGAACAAAGACATGAAAGGAACTGGCATTCATAAGGCAAGAAGTCTCAAAAGTTCATACATAACCAGAGCAACAATGCTTCATTAAAACTTTACAACCGGGAGCTCAGCTCAACCATTAATACCTCCAAAAATGGCATAAATGCCTACGTATACTTGGAACAAAAACACTGGAGGCTAATTCGAGACATCGCATTGAAGACATTACGTCTGCATGTTTACTGCGCCTGCAGTCTCTGGACAGTCGTGAACTTCAGTCAGACACAATCACGCTCCAAAAGGACCTGTGAAAGAAATGACAAGCTTACAGTCATTTTCTGGACTTTCCATTTATGGTGGAAACGATGTCCAACCACCATCAACTGCTGCAATAACTGTTTCATTGGGATCGGGAAAGGCCCCGGTCGACTCTG